>JASIRB010004053.1:0-55000 GCA_030323885.1 Branchipolynoe longqiensis
GTTTATTGTGACGCCTCGGGCAACATACAGAGAAACAGTGAGAATAACAATAAATGACAAAGTAAGGTACAAACAGGGTAACTGAGGAGGTAAACAGGCTGAGGAGGCACAGAGCAATACAGGGGGCTCATGAGGAGCAGGGGGCTCGCGAGGAGCAAAGAGTCAGGGGCTCATGAGGAGCAGAGGATAAATAGTGAGGGGCTCATAAGGAGCAGTGTCAGAGTTGGTAGAGGGGGGGCCGAGGAGCCCTCCGCCAAAGAGTAAGGAGAGGGCTCGAGGCACGCCCGAGGCGGGGGCGCGGGGCGCCCGAGGCGGGGCCCGGAGAGGCAGGCCTGGATGAGAGGAGGGTCCGGGGTCTAGGTGGAGGGGGAGCGGGCGGCCAAAAAAAAAGGGTAGGCCCGCTCCTGAGGGCTGGGGGAGGAGGTCCGGCGAGGGTCGAGCCGGGGGGCCGCGAACTCCTCAGGGCTGGGCTGGGTGGGGTCGGGCGGCTTCATGAAGGCGGTGTCGTGAAGGTCGGAGCCGTGGAGGCCGGTGGCTGGGCTGTCTGGGGGGGGTCTCCCGTGAGGCTGGGCTGAGTCGTCTGAGGTGTGAGGTGCGGGGTGATGATCCTCGGCTTCGTCTGGGCGGCGTTTCGATCGGTGTTCGCTGGGGGACCGTCGGTGGGCGTTGCGGGGCTGTCGGGAATGGTGGGGGTGGGGCGCCGGGCTATGCCCCCCGGGCCAACCGGGGGGAGGCCGGCGGATCAAAAATCCGCCGAGGTGGCGGGGGTCTGGCGCTCACGGGCTTGCTTGGTGCGGCATGCGGCCTCGCTGTGCATTGTTAATATGCGCCGGACGTTGGCGCAATATGCACAGACGTGCCGGTGCCTGTTTCCCACCTCGCCGTGAGCCTCTCCGAGGGGTGCCCGATCGCACGAGGTGGGATCGCGGTTCCAAGCGGAGCAGGGAGCCCCGTGAGCGTGCCTATCGTAGGCGGTGCGGGTGTCGACTTGCTGCCGGGGCAAGTGTGCGCCTCGGGCCCCCTCGTCGCCTCGGGGAGCTGGTGTTGGCGGGGTGGTGGGCGTGGTGAGGGAGTCGAGCCTGACCGCGTTGAGGGCCACAGGGTCATGCCACCCCTGGGGGAGCCTTCCGTCCGCGATCCAGGAAAATATGGTCTCTGAGTACTGGCGGACGGTCGGCCAGGGGTGGATGAGGATGTCCCTCATGACGGTGAGGTGGTGGTGGTGTAGGCCCTGGAGGGAGTGGGCCGGGAAGGCAGGGTGGTTCACCAGTGAGAGGAGGGCGAGGCTATACTCGTCCCTGGTCGCCTCCCCGAGTTTAACCGCCTTGCGCCCCGGACCCCTCTCCACAAGATCAGAAGGAAAAACATAGTCAGCAGGAATACCTCGGCGCCGTACGGTGTGCTGCGCCTCGGCGGATGCGAGGATGTCGCGGACTGCGTCGGCCGCGGAGGTGGGGGTGTGCTCCGCGGGGTGCTGGCGGTAGGTGGGCGGCGCTGTCGGTGTCGAGCTGGCGTGTACGCGGGAGTACTGCTCGTACTCCGGGTGTAGGCCTCCGGGCCGCGTCGCCTGAGGTGGAGGCGGCGGCCGGCTCCCGGGTGCGGCGTGCGCCCGAGGGGCCGGGGCGGGCGCCAGGCTGTATGCGGGCTCCTGCCGTGGCGCGGGTGCAGGCTCCTCGGGAGCCCCTCGGGCGATCCCCGTCTCGACGGCCTCCACGCGGCAAGTGAGGCGGTTGATGGACTCGATGAGGAGGGCGATCTCGCTGCTGGCGTGGCCCGAGGGTGCTGCGGGCGAGGACGGGGCCGTGGAGGGGAGGGATCCCCCCGGGGAGCCCGAGGACGGCCCGGGTGTGGCCATACCGGAGATCTTGGCTGCTTTCCGGCTCTTGCCTTTTCCGCGTCCGGGCATGGTGGAGGTCGGCAGAGGTGCAGCGGTCCGAGGAGAAGGAATGCCAAAGTAGAAGAAAAAGGGCAGAGAGCTGGAAGGCGGCTGGAGGCTGAGTGCCTGAGGGAGGCCGGCGGGCGGCCTTATAAGGGGGGAAGTGAGCAGAGGCAGGAGGGGGGTGAGTCGCTCAGGGGGGAGGTGAGCAGTGGCGGGGGTGAGTCGCTCAGGGGTGGGGGGAGGTGAGCAGTGGCAGGAGGGGGGGGTGAGTCGCTCAGGGCCGGGTGAGTCGCTCTCCCTCCCCTCGCATCAAACGAAATGCTTCGCATTACGACCAAAGTCACCATGAGTGCACACTGTCACAAGTCGGTACCCATCCTGATATGACCGTAGATGTTGCTAGGACGTAAAACAACAAACAGTTACTCCCGCAGCCCTGTTCCATGGACATGGTTGATTATTGGACGTCCTAGGAACATCTAAGGTCATCAGGTAGGTACCGACGTATGACTGCACTCATGGCGACTTTATACTGCCCCAATGAGAGACCAGGCCACCAGCACCATGACCTATTCCCCACAGTCACATTATCCTGAGACACTGAGCCAACCAGTCCTTGCCCTATCCTAATAATGCCAAGCTCCCGGCTAGGAAGTGACACAATATTATACCGATGTTGCAGTTTTAAAAGGACCAAGTTCAAAATGGGGCTTTTAACAATGTGCACACGCATGCATTTCTGCCCGATTGAGAATGTACCCATGTTTAATAACTTGTTAATTGCTTGTTAACTTATTAGTGCAGAAGATAATATACACGATCGAACATAAAATAGTCACTACAATGATTCCTGAAGGAATCCTTGTCTCCCAGAGAGCTCCTCTATAACTGTATAAGCCAGATATTCGGATAAGATTTCAGGCTTGCCATTCGACTTTGACGCATGCGCATTGCAAAAAGCCCCGTTTT
Source organism: Branchipolynoe longqiensis (assembly GCA_030323885.1). NCBI lineage: Eukaryota > Metazoa > Annelida > Polychaeta > Phyllodocida > Polynoidae > Branchipolynoe > Branchipolynoe longqiensis. The sequence continues at coordinate 2,849 of JASIRB010004053.1, forward strand.
AAACCGGGTCCTTTTTATACTACAACAACGGTACACTATTTCCCCCGGAAGACAAAATTACACAGGGGTGAAAATGGGGGGGGGGGGGGGGGGGGGCGGAGGAGATTATATATCTTCACTAAGGTAATTCACATCTTTGGCGGTTTTTTTTTTGCGCGCGCGAATCAATGCACTGGTGGAAACTGCATCCGGTAGACAGCAGTCCGTGAACCCCCCCCCCCCCCCCGCCCCCCCAACCCCGCATCCACACGCCTGATGCGCATCATGAATACCACATGAGGGAATGACTGAGAGGCTGGCTGAATACTCAGGATGACATGGTGTGGGTGGGTGGGGAGCTGGGTGGGGAGGGGGAGAGGGGAGGGGGAGGGGGAGGATGGGGGGGAAGGAGGATGGGGAGGGGTAGGGGGAGTGGGAGGCTATGGGGAGAGGGGGGGGGAGGATGGGGGGAGAGGGGAGGGGGAGGGGGCGATGCACGGTAGAGGTGCTGGAGAATGAGTCAGAGGCAAAAAGTGTCTGTATGAGGTGTACCCCCACCCACCCTCCCGCTTGTCCCGAGGTGCAGCCTGGGCAGGGCATTATGTGTGTGTGTGTGTGGGGGGGGGGGGTGAGAAGCGACTGACTAATGAGTGAGAGGTCATATCAGGACGGGTACCGTTTTTAGTTTGGATGTTTTATGTCCTAGCAACACCTAGGGTCATATCCAGACGGGTGCCGGTCTTTAGTGTGGATGTTTTATGTCCTAGCAACACCTAGGGTCATATCAGAACGAGTATCGACTTGTGGCAGTGCCCACTAATGGTGACTTTATAGTGCTGTCCCACTGGGAGACCAGGCCTACTCCCAGCACCATGACCTGCTATCCCACTCAGTTACATTATTCTGATACTGAGCAAGCCAGTCCATGCCCTATCCTAATAATGCCGAGCGCCTGGCTGGGAAGCGACAAGTGTCACTTTTATAAGTCATTTGTTTGACTCGGCTGGGATTTGAACCCCCAACCTTCTGCACTCTACCGATTCGGGCACCGCGTCCATGGCCCAGATGTTTTTAAACTCAGCTCACACTAATAGTTTCGTTTCGCCTCGCCTCGCCAAGCGTAATATTCAGTCGATCATGGTTCCAGTGCACAGCATGTATCCATATTGGCGTCCAGTTGAGGAATTGGGAGAGAATGCACCAAAAAAGAAACCAAAGATGGCGGCCATGGAGTGGGAGTAACTATTCCAGACCCAACTGTAAAATGATGTCTAGATGGACGTAAGGTCTGTGACCGAGATAAAGCCAAGACGAGACAGACATTTTATATCCACAACGTCCATACATATTCTACAACGGTTAAACTAACACTGAGCCAACCAGTCCTTGCCCTATCCTAATAATGCTGAGTGCCTGGCTAGGAAGTGACAAGTATCAATATTTTAAGTTATTGGTTTGACTCGACCAGAGTTCGAACCCACGATCCCATGGTCTACCAACAGTTGACAATAGAAATTGTAGGAACAGTGTAACCATAAATGGTTGTCTTCCCACTGCCCCTTATAAACAAAGTATGTAAAACAAAATCATGAGCCCTGGAGATAATATACAAATAACCTGCAGACTGCTCATTGAGGAAACAAACGTGTTAGGAACAAAATACAATGAGAAAGCTAGGATTCCACATATATATATATATATATATATACGCGGTATGCGCATGCGACATAAAATGGGAAAACATGTAAGTATAATAGCTTTTGTTCCATATGTCTGACTGCGAAGGCGATTGGCGTAGATGGCAAACTGGATCGCGATTGGTGCGAATGTGAACCGAGTGTACCATTTCCAATACAAACAGCGAAAAGTCGCCAGATCGTACACAGTCACATTCGCATAAAGCGTAAAGCTAAGATTCCTTATACGCGGTACGTGGCATGCTGCATGCGAATGCGAATGCGAATGCGACAAAAAAAATCGAAAAGCATGTAAATGAATAGTGGTGAATTCCATACATCTGAATGCGAATACGAACGGGAATGCGAATGTGGCAAATGGATCGACCCATGGAACGATCGGTGCGAATGTGAATACTGCTGCGTTTGCCATAGAAAACAATAGTAACTTTGATCTTCCTTCACAAATTTGGAGGAAAACCCCAAAAAATGTCATGGGTAACTTTTTGGGTGTTTTATTTTTGTTTAACCATATCCCAGCACAAAAAGTAAACATCGGCTATTGGGGGTTGGCAAATATCTATTCCGCATATACCACATTCGCATGTGCATGCCGCGTATATGGAATCTTAGCTTAAATAAGAATTCTAGTTTTAAGACTCGGTGAACATCAATCACTTCAAGCAGAAAACACTTCTTCACTCATTAGCTGTGTTACCTCCTAGCAACATCTAAGTCATATCAGGATGGGTACCTACTGAATTGTGACAGTGCGCACTCATGGCAATTTAGTGCTGCCCCACCGAGAGACCAGGCCAACTGTTGGCACCATGACCCGATATCCCACACAGTCACAATATCCCCGACACCCAACTAATCAACCCTTGTTCTACCCTATTAATGCCGAGCGCCAGGCTAGGTAGTGACAAGTAAGCCTTCCCCTTTTAAAAGTCATTAGTTTGACTCGGCAGAGATTCAAACTACCGACCTTCCGCACGGGAAGCCTGCGCTCTTACCGATTTGGCAACCGCGTCCGGTATCACAATTAATTGTCTGCAACATCCTCCCAACACCAGAGGGAGCGGCTCCTCGTGACCTAGATACCGGATGTAGACCCCAGGCGCAGCGTCCGGGTCGGGTCAAGTAAACAGTCACGTGATACTAGGTCACCACAAAAGGTCACCTGGTTGAAGGTCAACCTTGGCGCACTAACACTCCCGGAAGGAAGGAAAGGGGGGGGGGGGGGGGGGGGGGGGGGGGGGGGGGGGGGGTCAGCCAGCGTCTGGAGGGCGACCAGCCATCTTGCCTACTCCTTAAAGGTACATAATCCGAAAGTTTAGTTTAGTTTCTGTCTTTATTTAGATAAATACATTAAAGCTGCATAGTCCGATGAAGCGTCAAATTTTCTAAACCAAAGCAATTATCTACATTGTATTATTACATATCTAACTTAGATACTAGTGTACTTATTACATATTTGTCACCACACAGAAGGGAGTGCCGAGGTAATTTAATAGAACATGTTACTGCAGAAGCCTGTGGTGTCAGAGTTTTGGCATGCATGCCAAAATTAATTTGTCATGTTTGCACTTCAAATATCTCCAAAGATAGCCATTTAAAATAAAAGTCACTTCAAACTAAAGGAAGGTAGTTTATAATGATCAATCTAATATGTTTATCTCAGAAAATGACAAACTCCAAACCATCGGACTGTGCAACTTTAAGCTCGATAATTCAGGGATGAAAGTGGTCTCCAGCTAAAATCGTGGAAAATCAAGCTAAGATTATTACACCGGTGGAGAATTTCCACAAAAACGCGGATTCCCCCCCCCCCCAGCCCTCCATATGATTAGACTAGCTTTGTTTGTTGTTTTACGTCCTAGCAACATCTAAGGTCATATCAGGAGGGGTACCGACTTGTGACAGTGCACACTCATGGTGACTTTATAGTGCTGCCCCACTGGAATAACAGGCCACCAGCATCATTACCTGATATCCCACTCAGTCACAGTATCCTGACACTTAGCCAAGCAGTCCTTGTCCTATCCTAATAATGCCGAGCGCCAGGCTAGGAAGCAACAAGTATTAATTTTTAAGTCATTTGTTTGACTCGACCAGGGTTCGAACCAATGGAACTCATGGGTTCGGATCCCCCGATCTCCCACAACAGGAGACGGACGCCCGTCTGGTCACACCAGATTCTAAATTAGATATGTGTGAAATTTAGTCAAGCACTTTGAGGTTTTTTTTAAATTAGTGGTTTTTAACATTAAAATTAAAAGCCTACACAAAAACATCTAGGCTTAAGAGCTTTGTAACTACTTATATCACAATAGGGACTCAGAGCTGTGTTAATTTTCATGACATGACATTTTATTGCAGGCTGATGTTCGTTTATTGGGGTGTCATGCCCTAACATGTCAGATCATACCAGGATGGGTAGCGACTCGTGGTGCGGTCCCACTGGGAGACCAGGCTCCCGGAACCATGACCAAGATCACTTTTCCGCCACCTCCCGGTACTACGCAAACCGGTTCTCGCCCTATCCTATTAATGCCGAGTACTAGCTTAGGTAATGACGCGTATCAAAATTTTTATTCATTGCTTTGACTTGGCCAGTGTTCGAACCCACAACTTCGTACACAAGAAGCCAGCTGGCGCTCTTACTGGTTAGGCCATGCTGTCTTAGTCCAAAGGCCGAAAATTAAAGCAGACCAGAACCCAAATAAAAGTGTGAGAGAAGCACGCTGGAAATGGCTGCCAAGGTGTGGAATGCCCAAACGGTAAAGGAACGACAAATTTCTGACCTAAAAACGTACAAAAAATATCTGTTCAAAATAAGGCTATGAAATCCCCACTAAGCTGCATTGCATGGCCCACCAGCAGGATGCCCAATGGAGGTAACCATGCCAAAAGTAGCCAGATAACACACCACACAGCTATGTACAAGCCTATGATATGTAAATAGGAGTAGGCTAGTCTAGTAAAAGTAGAAAAAAATTAAATACATATATGCCAAGAAAAAAAACTAAATCTAACATAGGCTACTAACCATACCAACCATCTATCTGCTACTGAAATGCAGGCAATCAAATACCTTATCAGCAGCTACTGTGTGGTAAGATTACACCAACACTACAACTGGCCAGCATTGAAAACAAGCCTGAATACCCGGGCTTATATGCTATGGACAGTATAAATACAGCTTCAATAAAAAAAAATAAAAAATCTAATTCTTTTTTTAAAAATTCACAGCCACTATCAGCTCAAACCCACACCAATCACAGAGCGACAAGGACAGCCTCTACAGTAGCTAGCTGCGCAATTGTATTTAATAAGGTCGGCATTATACTCAATTAACCTAGTGACCTAATTAAATCAAACTGCAATCAGCATTGTTTTGTTTGTTTTTTGTTGTTTTTTGGGGTGTTTTTTAAGGGGGGGGGGGTAAAACCATTCATCAGAACATAACATTTTCTGCGCTGACGCGTTTCAGCCATGTATATTACATTGTTTGTAGATAGGTATAGGTAAAGGCGGAGATACCCAGGTATGGTATATTAGTAAATTAAGACGGAGGTTTACGCGTTAGCTGGTTAGCTATCAGGGGTAAGTTCAGTATTAATTTGCAACGGCCTAGCCAGGTGCTCGGCATTATTAGCATAGGGCAAGAACTGGTTGGCCCAGTGTCAGGATAATTTGGCTGAGTGGGATAGCAGGTCATGGTGTTGGTGGCCTGGTCTCCACGTGGGGCAGCACTATGAAGTCACCATCTTCAAGAAAAGTGTGCACTGTCAGTGTCGCAAGTTGGTACCAATCCTGATATGACCATTTATGTTGACAAGACATAAAACAACCAACCAGCCAATCAACCACATCCGGTTTGACAACCACGCATGTGAGGGGGGGGGGGCGGGGTGTCTTTTATAAAATAACTAATCTAACTATAGTAAGATATGATTTAAAGTATTTTTTTATTGTATAGTTTAGTCATATGTCCATTTCATTAATCTGGGTGGTTATACTTTTACTTTAACATTAAAAACACATGGGGGACTTGTACTGGTAGCGGTAGGCTTACAGGTACCAGCGCAGTCAATACTACTGATACTCCCAGCCAAGACGCGGGTCATTGGAGTCAAAACATTTTGCACACGGCCCATGTATTTTTAGGTTCACCTCATGGGGTTCAGTGTCTGTCACACTATGCCGGATTGAGCAACGGACAGAATTGTCCAGTCCGGTGGTGTTCGGGTGTGATAAATATCAAAATGTATTAAAATGTGTCAAAATCTTGCAATATCGGCTCAAAGGCCGCCGGGCGAATGGACATGAAACGAATCGCCAATGGACGATAAGCGGACTAAACAAACTCAAACTGGACAAGAACCATAGATGTCAATCCGGCGACATCCATTCCAAGTTTTGTGCATGATCAAAACTTGTAAGGGATCGGCCGGATATCAACGGATATGCAACTGATATGCAACGGACACAAACTGGACTTTGCTGGATATCATCAGACTTTTGTTTGGTTTCTTTCCATTTCCCCAATCCGTTGATGTGTGACAGAGCCTTTCTATTTGAAATTCTGACGACTCGAATGATCCGAATGGTCCAGACCGCCATAATTGAATATGACCGTCAGTGACAGGACTGATAAACAACCTGGTAGAAAAAGATGAATGCCAGGAAGACCAAAACAATGGTTATAAGTAAAAAGACAGATAAACCAAATGTCAATATAACCATAGATGGTACAAACATAGAACAAGTATTCGAATTCATATATCTCGGACAAAAGATTACAAATGATGGGAGATGTGAGGAAGAAATTAAAAGAAGGATAACAATAGCCCGAACAACATTCTCCAAAATGTATAGAGTGTTAACATCAAGTAAGATATTAATACAAACAAGGAAGCGTATTCTTCAGTGTTATGTGTGGTCTACTCTAATGTATGGGGCAGAGACATGGACAATCTCTAAGAAAATGTACAAACGTTTAGCAGCATTTGAGATGTGGACTTATCGAAGGATGATGAAAATATCATGGACAAAGAAGATCACCAACAAAGAAGTTCTCAGAAAAATTAAAAATAAGAAAAGCTTGTTTGCCACTATACAGACAAAGAAACTTATTTATTTTGGCCACATCATTCGTCAGAGTTCAATATACCGTACATTGTTGGAAGGGAAGGTGAATGGCAGCAGAGGGAGAGGGAGACCAAGAACATCATGGTTTACAAATATTTCACAGTGGACAGGCTTGAATTATTCACAGTCTATCAGAACAGCACAACATCGGGACAAGTGGAGAACCATTGCATCCAACCCTCGACTAGAGGATGGAACTATTGATTGATTGATTGAGAAAAACAGAAGATTTGGTTATGGACGTAATGGAAATAGTCACGATTTCACAATCTAATTGGCTAAACCAGACGGGGATAGCTGGATGAACTTGAGCGTCCGTCTCCTATGTTGTTAGATCAGGGGGGGTCGTGGGTTCGAACCCTGGTCGAGTCAAACCAATCACTTAAAAAAAATTGATATGTGTTGCTTCCTAGCCTGGCGCTCAGCACTATTAGGATAGGGCCAGGTCTGGTTGGCTCAGTGTCAGGATAATGTGACTGACTGGGATATCAGGTCATGGTGCTGACGGCCTGGTCTTCCAGTGGGGCAGCACTATAAAGTCACCATGAGTGCGCATTGTCACAAGTCGGTACCCATCCTGATATGACCTTAGATGTTGCTAGTACGTAAACAAACAAATGGCTAGATATATTGTTTACATATTTATCTATTAGTATTACAGCCCACTACTTTTGGGGTGAAAAATTTAAAATATTGTTGATTTAATACCCATTAAAAGTTTAATGGAGATAATCCAGTGGCGGCCATCTTGGTTTATGTGCATTCTCTCCCAGTTCATCTAAGCTAGACCAACATAGATAAAACACAGCAAGGATCTCGAACTCATTCGGCCATCCGGTCTGTGTGTGCCGCACTTGAAGTCAGCGTTTGTAGTCTAACCCGATTCAACCACTTCCGGTTTGGTTAAAAGTGGAATGATGTACCACCTTTAGCATGTTGGATCAATGCACGTCACGTGACTAGGCTGCCGGCTGCCGGAGGCAGAGGGTCAGATGGGGGGGGCTAACTGGGGGGGGGCTGAGTGGGGGGGGGGGGGGGGGAGCGTGAACAGACCTACTACACTACACGACATTCCCATACAAAACACTGGCGTGACACAGGCAGGGAACTCCCTGTTGTGGGTAGAGTAGCGCAGATGCACGCCAGTGTAGGGTCGCGGAGAAGACCACCTTCCGATTCTGCTGCTGCTGCTGCTGCTGGGCGTCTAGTGCCACGCCCAGATCGGGAATATGGGCTGTCGGCCGGCAAGGGTTTAGTCATCTCGTCGGAACCACAGCCACGTCCGCCCCGCCCCTCCCAGTCTGGGCCCGACAATTCGGAACCACAGCCGCGTCCACCCCTCCCCTCCCAGTCTGGGCCCGACAATTTGGAACCACAGCGCGTCCGCCCCCCCCCCCCCCATCCTGGGCCCGACAATTTGGAACCACAGCCACGTCCGCCCCTCCCCTCCCAGTCTGGGCCCGACAATTCGGAACCACAGCCACGTCCGCCCCTCCTCTCCCAGTCTGGGCCCGACAATTCGGAACCACAGCCGCGTCCGCCCCTCCCCTCCCAGTCTGGGCCCGACAATTCGGAACCACAGCCGCGTCTGCCCTTCCCATCCTGGGCCCGACAATTCGGAACCACAGCCGCGTCCACCCCTCCCCTCCGAGTCTGGGCCCGACAATCCGGAACCACAGCACGTCCGCCCTCCCCTCCAGTCTGGGCAGGTGAACCCCCCCCCCCCCCCCCCATCACCGGGGTGATTCATCGGTGGGCACACTCACCCTCCACACCCCATTACCCTTTCTCACGCTGAATGACAGCCAGCCAGCCACTAGTTGCTATGTATAGCACCACGAACCGGTGTCGCGGTTTCAGTTCTCAACCAGTTGCAGTTCTCAACATCGCTTTTGCACATGCGTCAAAGAATCTGCGCGTGCATCAAAGCATCGTCTGCGCATGTTGTCAACATCAGCCCGATTTAAACCATCGCCGATCGCCGCAAATCGCTGCCTCTTTTTTTTTTTTTTGTCCATTAGTTGTTTAAGCAGGGGAAATTTCAGTCATAGACGACTGGTCTTCCTCATTCCACTGCTGGTCGATAGAAAGCCCGAGCCTACACTTTTACCGACCCAAGGGATTTTTAACCTCCCACACCACATAGACATGGTATGAGAGCAACCGGCCTTTGATGACGCTGTAAGTTATACACAGCGGTGGAAATCCAAATTGGCAGAGCTGGGGGCACGGGGAATCGAACCGCTGACCCTCAGATTAGGAGTCTGCCCTAGAAAAAAGTCAGACACTCTAACCACTCCGCCACAGAGAACACCACATACTGTCACTATAGTGTCAGTGTCACTAACCTTATAAATTTAATATAATCTTTTCGGTAAACATGTTTTCTATATGTGTGCCAAGCGATTTGTTTCTAGGTGGTGTGGTTTTTAGAGATACTTCACTTTACTTCACTTTTTCTGTCTGAAGATTGCTCACAACCATTGACAATGCCTTGAGTTTGCCGGTACGCGCAGTGCAAAACATTATTCAAAATTAATAGAAATCCAGAACCCTAACCATATCAATTTAATAGAATCTTGTTGGTAAACATGTTTTCTATACGTGTACCAAGCGATTTGTTTCTAGGTGGTTTGGATTTAGAGATATTTCACTTTTTCTGTATGAAGATTGCTCACGACCATTGACAATGCGCAGACGATGCTATTAGATATTGATGCATGCGCAGAAGCGATGTTGAGAACTGCAACTGGTTGAGAACTGAAACCGCGACACCGGCCCCGATAACTAGAGTGTGCGTGTGGGTCAGGGGGTGGGGGGGGGGCACCCCACCCCCACCCCCCACCCACACAATATTCAGAATTGATCTTTGTTATACAGCTTAGTCGGAATTGTTAGATCGCGCAACCGAACTCAGAACAATCACTAGATTGTTGTTGATGGTTGTGTTTTTGTTCGGGGGGTGGGGGGTGGGGGGTTCTAACCTGGCAACATCTGAGATCCTATCAGGACACCAGGACTAGATACAGTCCCCCGAGGGTATCAATGAATGGGATTGAACTCGATGGAATTACATGGGGGTTAATTAAATATAAAATGAAATAAAGAAATATCCTATAATCAGGAGCAATTATTCTGGGTGGGTGGGGGGGGGGGAGGGTCAGGCAGCTGTTTGCAGTGAGAACCAGGTCAAGGCAAGGTTATTGATAGACCTGTCACGCCTGTGGGGTGGCCTCAGTGCCCCCGACCCCCACAACCCACACACCTGCCCGATCGAGATATTTAAAATTGCATACCCCGATAAAAGTCTAATCGGTAGAGCGCGGGCCTCGCGTGCGGAAGGTCCGGAGTTCGTCTCCCGGTCGAGTCAAAGCAAGGACTTATCAAATTGATACTTGTCACTTCCTAGCTTGGTGCTCGGCATTAATAGGACTGGGCAAGTACTGGTTAGCTCAGTGTCAGGATAATGTGTAACATTGTAAGTGGGATATCGGGTCATGGTTCCAGCAGCCTGATTTCCCAGTAGGGCAGCACTAGTATAATAAAGCCATTATGAGTGCGCACTGTCAAAAGTCGGTACCCATCCTGATATGACCCTAGATGTTGCCAGGATGTAAAACTCCAACCAACCTTAGTCCGACTGTCATGATTTTGTTTGTTTGTTGTTTTACATCCTAGCAACATCTAAGGTCATATTAGGACAGGTACCGACTTGTGACAGTGCGCACTCATGGCGACTTTATAGTGCTGCCCCATTGGAAGACCAGGCCACCAGCACCATGACCTGATATCCCCCTCAGTCACATTATCCTGACATTGAGCCAACCAGTCCTTTCCCTATCCTAATAATGCCGAGCGCCAGGATAGGAAGCGACAAGTATCAATGTTTAAGTCATTGGTTTGACCAGGGTTCGAACCCACAACCCCACGATCTACCAACACAGGAGACGGACGCTCTAACTCATTCGGCCATCCCGTCTGGTCCGGCATTATTAGGATAGGGCAAGGACTGGTTAGCTCAGTGTCAGGATAATGTGTAACCTTGTAAATGGGATATTGGGTCATGGTTCCAGCAGCCTGATTTCCCAGTGGGGCAGCACTAGTATAATAAAGGCACTATGAGTGCGCACTGGCAAAAGTCAGTACCTAGATAAAAGATTCACCCCGTACTGACAGAACAGGGGTGAAAACCAACCCATTAGAAAAGCTGGCAAAGAATTTTGACATGCTGGGGAAATTAATTGAGTGAATAATGTCTTAATTTAAGAAGCAAAATATATTCTTTATATATGTTTTTATATTTACCCGCTACCTTTGAGTTGAAAAATATAATAAAACATCTAGTTTAATAAGATTTAAAAGTGAAATCGATGGCATTCTATGGCCGCCATCTTGTCTTTGAATTCTCTCCCATGTCACCAAATCTGCGCCAATATATGTAGCCATTTGACCCTGGAACCACAGTTTCTAGTTCCTGTCCCATACTACAGCTATTTTCGCCCGTATTTATACTACGTTGTCGTTCACCCGTGTACTACAAGTACAGGGTGAATCTTGTATCTAGTCGGTACCCATCTTGGTATGACCCTAGATGTTGCCAGGATGTAAACCTCCAACCAACCTTAGTCCGGCTGTCATGATGTCAGCGCCTTCAACACGGCACGGTACACATTCTAAATGACTCAACAACAAAGCAGCCATCAGTGAAAAAGGTTGGTTGTTGGGAGTTTGAAGTCCTGGCAACATCTAAGGTCGCCGTGAATATGGCCTATGCTGCCGACACGGCGCAAAGCAAGCACCAATCAAATCAATCTATGGTTAGATCAGGACGGGTACCGACTTGTAAATGCACACTCATGGTGACTTTATAGTGTTGCCCCCACTAGGAAATCAGACTGCCAGCACGATGACCCAATATCCCACTCAGTCACATTATCCTGACACTGAGCTAACCAGTCCTTGACCTATCCTATTAATGCCGAGCGCAAGGCTAGGAAGTGACAAGTATCAATTTTATAAGCCATTGGTTTGACTCGACCAGGAACCGAACTCGATTTCCCGGACGCGAGGCTGCGCTTTACCGATAAACACGGCGCCCGGTCCAGTTGTTATTAGGACAGAATGATTCAACACGGCAACAAAGAGTCCATTAGTGAGAAAAGAGAGGGAGGAGGGAAATAGCAAAGCCACAGAAAAACCCACAACCAATATAACAATATGTGGAAGTTTACACCAAAATTAGGAATTCCATTGTTGCAAAAAATACGAAAATAAACAGAATTAAGTTCAAAAGCAACATTTGCACTGCACATGAAAGCCACGACAAATGTAAGGATCAGATGGAAACATTTAGATGTTACTGCTGAGTGTTATGTTGCATCAATGACTCATCGAACTTCCACTGGGACGTCGACAAAACTAAAAAAATATTCCTTGTTAAATATATAAATATAATATATAACTAGTACATATGTCATGTATAACGTATTATTATACGAGTATTAAGATACATAAGGGAATATTAATTATTATTAGCCTCTGTAAGATACGACTATATATACAATATATATATACACATACATATATATACATATATATATACATATATATAGTATAGTATACATAACATAATCATACTATATTATACAATACATATAACCATACTATATTATACAATATATATAACATAATCATACTAAATTATACAATATATATATCATATAATCATACTATATTATATAATATATATAACAATTAACATAATCATACTATGTTATAGTTTGTTTTACGTCCTAGCAACATCTAAGGTCATATCAGGATGGGTACCGACTTGTGACAGTGCGCACTCATGGCGACTGTATAGTGCTGCCCCACTGGGAGACCAGGCTGCCAGCACCATGACCTAATGTCTCCCTCAGTCACATTATCCTGATACTAAGCCACCCAGTCATTGCCCTATCAATTGTTATGTCATTGGTTTGACTCGACCAGGGTTCGAACACACGATCCCATGGTCTACCAACACGGGGGACGGACGTGCTATATAATATAATAATTAATATATATAACAATCATACTATATTATATAATATATAACATATAATCATACTATATTATATAATATATAACATTATATATTATACTATATTATATAATATATAACATAATCATACTATATTATATAATATATAATCATACTATATTATATAATATATAACATATAATCATACTATATTATATAATATATAACAATCATACTATATTATATAATATATAACATGTATAGCAGAAACACGATACACAGGATTAACAAATAAATATATTATTTATAAACCACTGTGTTCGCTGAATGAATGAAGTCAAGAGAGACCAACGGCGACTGACACTTGACAGATGACGACCGTGGGTGTGTATAAACTAAATAAACAAAACTAACCACGGCTGAACATTAATATCAGTAATAACACCGGTACAACCGGGTGTCACAGTCGACACAAAGCAAGGCGAGCAGTCTGGACGGCACAGCCGAGTGTGACAGCCGAGTGTGACAGCCCCGGCACGGTGCCTTATCGGGGCACTTCGAGACATGGGGGGCTCAGTCTCAGACAAAGGGGCCGTCACATCCAGTCTGGACGCCCCCCCCCCCCCGCCCACACACACGACCCTCAGGCCAACCCACTCCCACACAGTGCATACCACTCGTTGTGGTGGTGGCGGTGGCGGTGGTGCTACACCCCCCCCCCCATCCCCCCCCCCCACCAGCTTTCACTGGCCTTAAATGCAATATTTATCAAAGTAACCCCCCCCCCCGCCCGCCCAGCCCCATTCATTCATCAACATATATGCCTCAGGTCACTCTCCATTTACACACATTATTCCAATAGAGTAATGCCAAGCACAGCGCCAAACACGGACCTACATATGACCCCGGAACGCCCCCCCCCCCCCCCCCCTCACCCTCTATCCTAACCGGCATGTATCTAGTTGGACATACAAAGAGAAGGAGAAGCAGCAAGCACCGTATGAAACTTCCTTTCCTTCTTTCCTAGTTGTGCTGGGTGGAATATATTGGAATATTGACAAATAGACAGCATATATTCTAATCGAATATTGCCGGCGGCCGGGGGCCGGGGACCGGGGGCCGGGGGACCTGAGAGCAGAGACCGGGACCACGCCCCCCATCGCCCGCTTTGGAGCTGCAATGCCAATGTGGAGAAACAAAGACTAACAAAGACGCGTAGAAAATAAACATGAGGATTCGCAGCGTCAGTCGTGGTTGGGAGAGTTTGGCCAAGAGCCACACTTACCTGGTTTGTCGGCCATTGTGTCGGTAATTGTACGGCGACAGGCGGGAGATGAGAAATGTTTAGGAGAGTGCAGAGGCGTTGTGAGCTGTGAGTGTGCGTGTGAGTGCCTGCCCTCTTATAGCGCAGGGGGGACGAGCGACGCGCGCGCATTGGTGCTAGCCACGCCCACTTCCGGTTTATCTGGGCCTGTCGGACGCCGCGAATATCTAAACCGGGACACTGAACTCACGAGACTACCTAATAACAGTAGTTTGTTTGTTGTTGTTGTTTTACGTCCTAGCAATATCTAAGTAGTAATGAATGGGGTGACAGTGAATGGTAACACACACACTATCTCCTCTTCGCTGACCTTGCTCCTCCTTGATTATGTCTGAAAAGATTTCCAGGAGAGCGAGCCCACCAGCATTTCACTTTCTACTCTTATTCTGTCCATGTGTCTGGCTCGCCGGCTGGTCACCATAGAGCAAAGAGACACGGTATTTTAACTCAACTCACGTCATTTCTCTTTCCTATTCTCTACCTTTTTTTTTTTTTACTCCTGGGATTACTTCTCCCCCTGATCAAGGGAGTTGTTTGCTTGGGTGGGGCCCTGTACCTTATCGATCGCTCTCTCGCTTTGTTCTTGTTGCTGGAACCTGCTGAACCCGCCTTTACCCATCCCTTCCTCTTGAACCCTTGCTGCTGTTGCTGGATATGAGTGCTCTGCTACCACCGGCCGGAGAGATTTGGGGCCGCCACACCGATTCATGGTTTAATTGTTGTAAAGACATCCCCAGCTTCTATAATGGTCCCACCTGAAGATTAATCTTCAACCAAAGATCGGACCGATTTATCGGTGCCTTTCTATATTGCTGCAGTTCTGCAGCCGGTAACTATCGTAAGGTTACGAACACCCCATAAGCCAAGCCACACATGTGTGTAATGAATAATAACACATGTGTGTTCTAGTGAATGACAGCAATTTTGGGTGTTGTTGGGTGGGGGGTGGGGGGGGGAGAGGAATCGGGGGAGAGGGAACTTTACCCCTTGGCCACTTCTAGCTACGGCCTTGGGATTCTTGTGTCCTTCATTTCTGAAGCTATAGTGATACAAAGCAGTCACTTTCGAAGTAGCTCAGAAAATATATCAGGACTAAATTAATTTGACATTAAAAGTGAAGAAATAACATTTATTTTGATTTAACGTATCTATGATATTTTCATATATCGTTAAAGCAAAGTTTTATATGTCAATATGACGTTTTTGCATAACATTCCAGAACCATTTTTTCATGTCATAAAAATGTTGTAGAACGGTCATCATAACAGAACAATACATAAAATAATTTAAAACATTTATTCTTTTTCTGTACAATATTTCATCTTATATTGTCGGTTTCTATTTGTAAGATTCTGAAATATATAACAAAAACAATGCATGTTAAATGATAATGGAATATTCATAGCTATATTGCTGTGAGTAGCAGGAATACAATGCTAAACTATGTTTTTAATGGGTACTTGTTGTGAACCTTGATTTTGGTTGCCCTGCAGTACTGGCCCTTCCTCATGTGTAAAGTTGGTTCGCTCACTTTTCTTGAATGTCACTTTAATACAGGTTAGTTTCCCATTAAATAGTCATAAGATGGTTGGCCCCGATCATCCCGTCCTCATTGCCAAATTTGTAGTGAAGATCGCACCGATATCAACTAGATTAAGTTGGATTAGGTTTGGGTATACTTTATATCTCACATGTCTTTGCAGTCTCTTCCAAGATGGCTGCCCTCTGTCTCAGTCACAATAGACCACAAAACATTAGAATACATGTTATGACATCTGTATAATGTTACTATGGCATAACCAAATAATGTTAGCCTGACGTTACTTAGTGTTAGCTGGGTCGTATGTCTTTTTGTAGTTGTTACTGATTCCCGTTGGATATATATATATAATTATATACATATAATTATATACATATATCTGAGGCAATAAGGAAATGGATATTTTTGTTGACATGGTCCTCACTCTGTTTAGATTTACAATGTCCTTATCGCGGATTGATATCAAACTAGACCAAGTTGTTTAGTGGCTAAGTCTAGTTTAATTTTAATCCGTGATAGACCTCTACTCTATCTAACCGTAAAGGTGGAAATATGTTAATTATGTATGACATTACCCCACTATTATGTTTCTTATCCGTCAGAAATATCAACTTGCAGATATTTTAATTCCATAGGGTTGATTCTATAACTTAAATTTATAATAATGACTATTTTGATCTCCATTTCTAAAATGAAATGCCACAGAGGGTTACTTGTGTAATAACTCTACTCAGAAAATGTCCAATTTCAGAATAAAAGTAAAGAAATAATATGTATTTGTTTCATAGATCAATAAAATAACTCTTCACTTTGTGCTGTAGGTTTGGTTTGAATCCATGGAATACTTGCCGGGAACTTCTATTGGGAATTTTGAGATTAAAAAAGTTGCCGGCTATACCACACCCAGATACAAACGAATCCAGAATCAAAAGCTCTCCAAACATACCTTTGCTTAGTTTGTTCAGTTCATGCCACTGAACATGTGGGAGGAGAGTTGAGGACTGCGATGTATGAATTACATCATAGGTGGGATTCCCTCATCACATGACCTAGAGGGGTTCCCCAGACAGAGGGGAAGCCATGGCAACCACCAAGATGGCAGCCACAGAAAGCTCTCAATTCAACTTTTAAAGTCTATTAATCTACATGATTTAATCAATTATTCACACAAAAAGTAGCTGGTTTTGATTAATAAACATTTGAACTTTATATTTATCATTTTAGATTGCAATTTCTAATTTTCTTTTATCTATATGGTTGTCTAAAAGTGTCAGTGCTGCTGGACTAAATAAAATACAACATAAGCAACCAATGTCAGGACTCTCCCCCCACATATGTAGTTGCATAAACTGAAAACTGGCAAACGTATGCTTGGAGAGCATTTGTCGGAGTACGGGTAGTGTCTCAGCAACCAATATCTGGTCCCTTTAAGCAGCAGTAATCACGATAGTTACTTCCTCTGCGCTGCCTCTGTGACTGGGCTGCTAACACACCCATTAGAAAAAGTGTCAGAATGCTGCGTTATGGAAATAATAATATCATTTTACAATCCAATATGCTGAATATATTGTTCAAATACTTAGGTATCACAGCTTGCTACTTTTAACTGAAGACTTCATGAGATTATGTAGATTAATAGACTTTGGAAGTTAAATCGAGACCATCCAATAGCCGCCATCTTGGGTTTTGGCATTCTCTACTTGCTCAGCAACTCTACGCCAATATAAATCAACACTGCACACTGGAACCAGGACATCGACACCGTGTTTAGTTGGTTCATACCGAGGTAATGTTTGCTTGGATTTAAAGCTGCATAGTCCGATGGAAAATGTGAATGTTCAAAACCAAAACAATTATCTAGATTTTATTCTACATATCTAACTTAAATACTGGTGCACTTATTAAACATTTGTCACCAAATAGAAGGGAATACTGAGGCAATTTAATAGAACCTGTTACTACATAATCCATGGTGTCAGAGTTTTAGCGTGCTTGCCTAAATTAAGTTAGCATGATTGCAGTTCAAATATCTCAAAAGATAGCCACTTAAAATAAAAGTCACTTAAAACTAAAGTAAGATAGATCGTAACAATCAACCTAAAGCCCCAGTCACACCTACCCGGACGAGCCACGGATTTTGACCCGGACCACCCCCCGGACCAGTCGCCCAGACTGTACCGGACGCCCCAGATAAAATGGCTGTTTTCATTGTTTTTTGCCTCGCAATCATACCTACCCAGTCGGTCTGGTCCGGAGGTGGTCCGGGGGTGAACCAGGGCCTGTCCGGGGGTGGTTCGGGGCCTGTCTGGGGTGGTCCGGTGCAATTTCGCTACTACTACTACTACTACTACCATGCCGGATTGAACCCGGATGCCCCGGACCTCCCCGGATGTTTTAAACATCCGGGCTGGACCCCGGTCCAGTCACCGATGATGCCGGATGACGCCAGATGACCACGGACGAGCCATGGATCGCCACGGACCACCCCGGATGACGGCCCGGCCTCTGATCCGGGTAGGTGTGACTAGGGCTTTATATATTTATCTTGGAAAATGACAGAAACTCAAAACCACTGGACCATGAAACTTTACACAGGGTTGTCATTCACCCCGACCGTGGGATGGGATGAATCTGTTATCTATTATCTTGTTCGTTGTTGTTTTACATCCTAGCAACATCTAAGGTCATATCAGGACGGGTACCGACTTGTGACAGTGCACACTCATGGCAACTTTATAGTCCTGCCCCACTGGGAGGCCAGGCTGCCAGCACCATGACCCGATATCCCACTCAGTCACATTATCCTGACACTGAGCAAACCAGTCCTTGCCCTATCCTAATCAATGCCGAGCGCCTGGCTAGGAAGCGACAAGTATACATTTTTAAGTCATTGGTTTGACTCAACCAGGGTTTGAACCCATGAAGGTTCGGATCCTCCGATCTCCCAAAACATGAGACGGATGCTCAACTCATTCGGCCACCCTGTCTGGTTCGGCCACACTGCCTATTATCAGGCATATCTCCAGGAGTAGCCACCGTGGTTGTGAATCGTAGACAGGGAACACTTTAGCAGCTTGGCTAAACTCCGATAAGATGTGATAAGGAAATAAAAGCAGTAAAGACAGCTGATAAGCACAGAATGTGACTTGTTGTCACTGTTCTAAAGGCTTAAGGCCAACATTTTTTTTAAGTTGGTGATCATCCTTTTGATCACACAAATCAGGGTCGGGCGGGCGGTTTAAAAAAGAAAAGACACATGTAATACTTTAATCAGATGCGATGGCCGAATGAGTTGAGCCTCTGCCTCCCGGTATGGTAGGTCGTGGGATTCGAACTTTGGCCGAGTCAAACCAATGAGTTAGAAATTGATACTTGTTGCTCCCCTAGCCCGGCACTGTGGTGTTCTCTGTGGCGGAGTGGTTAGAGTGTAAAGACTTTTTTCTAGGTCGGATGCCTGATCTGAGGGTTGGTGATTCGAGTCCCCATGCCCCCCCCCCCCCCCCACCTCTGCCAATTTGGATTTCCACCGCTGTGTATAACTTACAGCATCATCAAAGGTTGGTTGCTCTCATACCATGTCTATGTGGTGTGGGAGGTTAGAAATCCCTTGGGTCGGTAAAAGTGTAGGCCCAAGCTTTCTATCGACAAACTGGCCACAGCAGGAGCATCCACATCGTGGCCCTGGGAATCAGCTATCTGATTGCAAATCCTGCTACCACCATCCACCACCGAGAGCACGTCCCACGAATAAAGATCATACCTCTGCTCGAAAATCCCTTGAGATAACTGGTGGAAGGACACAATGAAGAAAGCCCCGCACTTGGCATTACTAGGATAGGGCAAGGAGCAGTGGAATGAGAAAGACCAATTGTATATGATGCATTTTTAACAGTTAAAACAAAAAATCAGGGGAGGGCGATTTTTTTGGGACGGGCGGGGACGATCACCAATTTTTTAAATTTGTTATTCGGCCTTATAACAAAGCTATGTGATCTTATCACAAAGCTGTGATGTATCCGACGATAAACAACTGGTAACCCCTGTAGACGCGTCGACCAGTGACGTCACGTGACTCGTACTCGGGAATGGGTGGTTGGCAAAATAGTTTGTTTGTTACTGTTAGGGGTT
Source organism: Branchipolynoe longqiensis (assembly GCA_030323885.1). NCBI lineage: Eukaryota > Metazoa > Annelida > Polychaeta > Phyllodocida > Polynoidae > Branchipolynoe > Branchipolynoe longqiensis. The sequence continues at coordinate 22,675 of JASIRB010004053.1, forward strand.
TTACGTCCTGGCAACATGTAAGGTACCGACTTTTGGCAGTGCGCACTCATGGTGGCTCTATAGTGTGGCCTCATCGGGAGACCAGGACGTCGGCACCATGACCCGACATCTCACTCGGTTAGACTGGGCTGGGATTCGAACACCCGACCTTCCACACGGGAAGCCTGCACTCTACCGATTTGTCGACTGCATCTAGTGATAACATAGCAGGTAAGTAGTGATATGACTCAGTGCACAGATAGAGAATGTCTATGTTGCCATTGGAGGTTATTGGTTGTGTAAAAGAACGATGAAATGACACTTACAAAGTTCTCAACTTATTCATGGCGGAATATACAATAAAGCCTCCCCTAATTAGACCGACTATGGGACGGACTTTAAATGGTCCATTTAGGGAAGTGGTCGGTTTAGGGAGTTGTTCATTTCGTGACAATGGTATTGTATGGGTGATCGTTTGGGACCCAAATATAGCAATCAATATTTATATTTCTTTTTTTGTTGTTTGGGGGGGGGGGGGGAGTGGTTGATCTGTGGATGGTGGTCAGTTTGAGAGGTTTTACTGTAGGTATATATTTACAGTAAAACCTCTCTAAATCGACCGACCATGGGACCGAATTTAAATGGTCCATTTAGGGAGGTGGTCGGTTTATTACATTGTTTAACCTTTCGCACAATTGCGTGCCTAAATGTTTCCGTAACAATTCCATGTGAATTTCCTGGCCCTGCCGCGGGCCGCTGCCTATCGTCCCACCGCCGCCTGTCATCCCGCCGCCTCCTGTTGTCCCGCCGCCGGTTGACCGCCTTCATGCTATGGAACCCAGGCTAAGGGCGGAGAGCCAAAGTGCCATAGAGATACAAATTGACCCTTTCCGGCATTTAATAGACGTATATTTGCTATTTCCTTAATTCACTGGCTCTCCTCCCCACCATAGGCTATAATGTTATAGGACTTTAAGTAATCCAGAACAAAGCGGACAGTCTACTCTGCCACCGCTGTCACTTATAAACACCCTAGATAGTGTTTACTCAGTTATGTGTTATTACGGTAATTCATGCTTGTATTAAGAAGGTGGTTATTATTTCCCTGGAGGGGGGGTGATCGGCTTCATACAGCCCGCTGGGCAGAAAGCCCTTAATTATATAGATAATAATGGAATATTTTATCAAGTTGGCCATAGCGGTTAATATACTAAGGGACTTGAGGATAGTAAGGAATGCAAGGAATGTTTCAATCACTTTATAGAGCTCACGACTTTATTTTTGTTCCTACTGGTACAATCTAAGTTATTCAATAATGATCAATATGAATAAATACATCCCCTCCCATTTCGTTAAGTTAATACAGTTTGGAATTCCAACAATTAAAGCCTAAATCTCATCTAAAATATCAGAGCATGTAGAAACACGTCCAATGGGTCTAAGTCCGAGCGCTTGACCTTCCTACGTTGCTAGGAGAGTCACAACCTGTGTCTCCTAGCAACGAGTTACAGCAGTGAACCCTGCCCCGCATTTGATGGCCAATGCGGGTTCGTCTTGGCGAGCAGCCCACATTTCCAAATGTGGGTTGCTCGATCCAAGCCTGCAATGGCCACACCTCGAGTATAGTCTCGCCCACTTCACATTCATTGATCAGTGTTGATAAAGCAATGGACATTTCAATTGTGGATAATCGGTCTTCCTCATTCCACTGCTCATTGCCCTATCCTAGCAATGCCAAGTGCCAAGCTAGGTAGCCAGGCTGGTAGCGACAAGAATCAATTATAAAGTTATTCGTTGATTAAGCTGTATTTTAACCCTGGGAAACTTGATTGAAAACCAAAACCTCCCATGTCGGAAGCATATGCTCACTCATTTGGCCATCCCATCTGGTTAATATGATCAGTAAATTAATACACTATGTTTTTTAATCACAATGAACTCTACATATTCATCATCATCATGCTATCGGTCGCGATGCGACAAAGACTGCTTTCATTACTTGACTGTCACTCTCCATTAAGCTCTCTGCTGTGAGAGTGATGTCCATGAGGTGGTCTTAATGTCTCTCAGCTTCAGGTTTCTCTTGATGGTATCCTTGAACCGGAGATGAGGGTGCCCTCTCTTTCTGTAACCAGAAGACAGTTGAGAGTAGAGGATCTGCTTTGGGTCTACATATTATATTGCTATTATATAGAGCCCTCCTTGTTTTTCTTTCACTAGATGTATACTGAACTTAAAGTTGCATGGTCCAATGAAATATATATTTTCCAAAACCAAAGCACTTACCTACATTTAATTCTATATATCTAACTTAGTGATTGGTACATTAACTAATGATTTCGGACAGCATATACAGAATAATCAGTGAATTTATTACATCATTCATCCCTGTGGACATCTACTAGACAGGGAGGCTGTTAACGAATTAGGTCAATCTTGTGACCTGAATAGTATTTCCCTCATTCCCAGTATCATATATGGCTTTAGTCAGGTTCCAGGACATATACTGGGAGTTTGATGGCACCGCACCCAACCACCCACAGCTGGGTGCTTACCCACTCCCCAGAACACCCCCCCCCCACACACACGCTCTACTCTGACACTGATACAAGCTTCTAGCTTCCCTTCCACACACCCTCAACACACACACATGCCTTGAAATTACCCCTCCCTCAACCCCTCAATCCCCACCATCACCCACAGTGAATATTTATGGGAGTGTGCTAATTGGATACACATCACATACAGTCAACCGCCCCCACCCACCAACACACACCCACACAATCACTGGGCACAGTGTGTGTGAGGGAACAGAGGGGGGGGGGGGGGGGGGGGGGCAGATGACACTTACTAGGTGGATGAACCTGACTTGGCCAGTAGAAAATGATAGGGGACCAGACTACCGACACATTACTAGGTCAACTCACATCACGTGACCATTGTGAGATGGCAATCTGGGGCATAGCTACAGGACTTTTGGCAAACTTGCCGAAATTATATTGTGTTCTTTCAGTTCAAATTACTCTAAATCTAGCCACTTTTCATCAAAGTTACTCCGGAATATTGAATACCAAGTTATCATGGTCAACCTAATAAATTCATCTCAAAAAGGAGGCAAACATTTGAAAGCCATTGGACTATGGAACTTTAATTATTTTGAGTTTCTGTCATTTTCTGAGATGAATATATTAGAATCATCGTTATAATCTACCTTACTTTAGTTTTAAGTACTTTTTATTTTAAATGGCTAACTTTAGAGATATTTGAAGTGCAACCATGCCAAATTAATTTTGGCAAGCACACCAAATCTGACACCATATGCTTCTGCAGTAACAGGTTCGTTTAAATTACCTCAGTATTTTGTTCTAGGTATCAACAAATGCTTGATAAATGCACCAGTATCTAAGTTACATATGTAGAATAAAATCTAGATCACTGTTTTGGTTTTGAAAATTTCATGTTTTCATCGGACTATGCAGCTTTAATCAAGATGGCTATCGTGAAGATGCGTCCCATTGCACCATCATTGGCAAACATTGACCTCCAATAGCCGATGTTAATTTTTGTGTGCTGGGTGGTCGCTAAACAAACAAAAGGAAACATTGGCAAGCATCATTGCTATGACCTTGACCTTGAGCTATGTTGATGAGAGGTCACGAAAATCAGCTACTTTCTGGGTGGTCTAGTGCTTCATAGCAATCTGAGATTATGTGCCATGGCTTTGCATCTATTTTTGCAATATTTCTGGGTTTTTTTGTTCCCACAAGTGGTTATGATTACACCATCATATAGTTTATTTTATGTTTTGCTTTTAACCAAATTGTAAATATATCACAACATGATTTTATTGTACATCACCTTTGGGAGGGCACTTTATTAAATTTACATTATTATTGCTACAGTATAACCCCGTTAAACCAAACTTAAAGTGACCCTAGAAATTTGTTTGGATTAACCGATCATTGGTTTAACTGAGCTTTGACTTTGACTTGGCTTTGGCAAAAGCGGGGGTGCATTATGAATGTACCATGTATGTGGACACTATAATTATTGTTTTTTTATGTATATACAGTTTAACCCCATTAAACCAACCTCGGTTAAATCAAATGATCGGTTAATTCAAACTTGTTTCTGCGACCTGACAAAATACTACCATTTCTCATATAAAAAAGTCTCAGTTGACCTTAAAACCACATGAAAGTTTGGTTTAACTGTACCGGAAGTGGCCTGGGGCCGACAAAAAAAATATTTGTTTGGATTAACCGATACTTTGGATTAACCGACTTTGGTTTAACTAACTTTTTTATATGATAAATGGTAGTATCTTGCCGGGCCGCTGGAAAAAGTTTGGATTAACCTATCGTTTGGTTTAACCGAGCTTGGTTTAACGGGGTTGTACTGTATTAAGTTGGACAACTGTAATCAAACCCAAATAAGCCCTTCGCTTTCATCAGATTACCTAGTGCTAACATTGCTGTCATGTTTATTCTTTAATATCAGGCAAGGAACTGCATAGACAATAGACATGGGTAGGGTGATGACATTCAGGGAACTTAGGTGGTGAAATGGTTAGCACGCTGGCCCATTTTAATCGCGACCCCCCACAACAATAATACTTAATTAAAGTTGCATGATCTGATGAAAGATATATTTTTCGAATCAAAAATACTTATCTACATTTGATTCATTATACCCAACTTAGATATTGGTGCATTCACTAGTAGTTTGGGACAGCATACACAGAATAATCTGTGAATTTACTACCTCATCCCATTGGACACTTACTTTGAGGAAGCCATTAGGCAGGGAGGTCACAAACGAATTAGGTCAATCTTGTGACCTGATTTGTCTTGCCCTCATTCCCAATACCATATATGGTATTAGTAAAGTTCTAAGACATACACATTACTAGGTCAACTGACATCACATGACCATCGTCAGATGGTAATCTGTGTCATTACTACAAGACTTTAGAAAACCTTGCCGAAATGATTTTGGGTTCTTTCAGCTCAAATTGCTCTGAAATTAGCTCATTTTCATCTAAATTACTCTGAACTAATGATTAGTAGGTTATAATGATCAGTTTGATATATTTAGCTAAAGAAATAATGCAAAAATTCAAACGCCATCGGACTATGCAACTTTAATGAGCTGCATGGACCTGTTCTCACAATCAGGCTGAGCTAAGTTGTCAGAATGAAGCCAACAAACACAAATCTTTACTTAAAGTTGCATAGTCCGATGGTTTTGAGTTTCTCTCATTTTAGATTGTTCATTACAATCTACCTTACTTTAGTTTGAAGTAACTTTTATTGTAAATGGCTAACTTACGAGATATTTGAAGTGCAAACAATGCTAAATTAATTTTGGCAAGCTTGCCAAAACTACATAGGCTTCTGCAGTAACAGGTTCTATTAATTGACTCAGTATCCCCTTATATGTGATGACAAATGTTTAATAAGTGCACCAGCATTTAAGGTAGATATGTAGAATCAAATCTAATATTGGCTAAGGCAGTCATTGCCTTAGCCAATAGCTAAGGCAATGACTGCCTTAGCTATTGGCTAAGGCAGTCCTTAGCCAATAGCTAAGGACTGCCTTAGCTCAGTATCAAGGTCATGTGACTGAGTGGGATATTGAGTCATGGTGCCGGCAGTGTGATTTCCCATTGTGGCAGCCCTATAAAGTAACCATAAGTGTGCACTGTCACGAGTCGGTACCCGTCCTGATATGACCTTTCAAGTTGCCAGGACGTAAAACTCCAACAACATGAGATACCTACAGCAGTATCTCATGTTAGATAAGCATATTATCTAACATGAGATAATATGCTTATCTCATGTATGTATGTATGTACCTAAGTTTAAGGTGTATTATTTTGGTTTTGAAAATTTGATGTTTTCATCGGACTATGCAGCTTTAATCACTGCCTGACTCACTCGCTTCATACACTCATATTAAAGCAGCATAGTCTGATGAAAACATAACAAATTTAATACTAAAACAATTATCTAAATTTTATTCTACATATCTAACTTAGATACCAGTGCACTTATTAAAGATTTGTTGCCACATAGAAGGGAATAATGAGGCAAACTAATAGAACCTGTTACTGCAGAAATGTATGGTGTCAGAGTTTTGACGTGCTCACCAAAATTAATTTATCATGTATGCACTTCAAATATTTCAAAAGTTAGCTATTTAAAATCAAAGTTAACTCAAGCTAAAGCAGCTGTCACACCTCACCGGATTGAGCAACAGACAGAATTGTCTAGTCCGGTGGTGATAAGTATCAAAATGTATTAAAATATGTCACAATGTTGCGTTATCGAGTCAATGGCCACTGGACGAACAGCATGAAACGGACATGAACGGATAGCCAACAGACGAAACAAACTCAAACTGGACAAGAACCGCAAATGTCAGTCCGGCGGCATCCGTTCCTAGTTTTGTGCATGTTCAAAACAAACTTCTACGGACACAAAACGGACTTTGTTCGGTTTCTGTCCGTTTCCCCCAATCTGGTGAGGTGTGACAGGGCCTTAATGTACGGTGGATTATAACGATCAACCTAATATGCTTATCTCAAGAAATGACAGAAACTCAAAACCATCGGACTATGCAACATTAAATAAAGGCCTAGATATATACAAGTGTAAGTCCGATGTTTACAAAGTTCTGTGTGTTTGCATGTCATGCAGTCGGTAAAAACCTACTGTAAATATAGTGGCAGCCCAGACGCATAAGAAAATAGTATTGTTGCTTGTTTTACTGGTCCTGTCCATCATGTTAGAAATATAATTCACATAATTGAGGGGCTTATTGGATCAAGCAACTTCATGATTGTCAGGAAGGTGAGTTCACCTAATATATTATTATCGCGCTATATAAATTATATTATATTAATACTATGTAAAGTTGCATAGTCCGATGATTTTGAGTTTCTGTCATTTTCTGAGATAAAAATATCAGTTTGATCGCTATAATCTTCCTTACTTTAGTTTGGAGTAACTTTTATTTTAAATGGCTAACTTTTGAGATATTTAAAGTGCAAACATGCCAAATTAATTTTGGCAAGCATGCCAAAACTCGGATGCCATAGGCTTCTGCAGAAACAGGTTTTTATTGAATTGGCTCAGTATTCCCTTCTATGTGGCAACACATGTTTGATAAGTGCACCAGTATCTAAGTTAGATATGAAAATTTGAACCGGGTGCAGTGGCTGAATTGGTAGAGTGCGGGCCTCGCGTGTGGTATATCTGGAGTTTGGTTCCTGGTCGAGTCAACCCAATAACTTATCAAATTGATACTTGTCGCTTCCTAGCCTGGCACTCTGTGTTAATAGGATAGGGCAAGGACTGCCTTAGCTCAGTATCAAGGTCATGTGACTGAGTGGGATATTGAGTCATGGTGCCGGCAGTGTGATTTCCCAGTGTGGCAGCCCTATAAAGTAACCATAAGTGTGCAATGTCACGAGTCGGTACCCGTCCTGATATGACCTTTGAAGTTGCCAGGATGTAAAACTCCAACAACCAACCAACCAACAACATTGGCTCAATAAATAATTGTATACACCAAACAGTGAATCCAAACTTGCGCGCCCACCAGTAGCGTAAATCGCGGTGCAGCGCCGGGTCCCCCCGCCGGTGTTGCGGTTCCTGAGGCGTCCTAGTTTGCGAGGGACACATCGCTTCTGTGCATGCATCAAAATCGAACAGCATCATCACTAACATTATAAATTTAATATAATGTTTTTGGTAAAGATGTTTTCTATATGCGTACCAAGCGATTTGTTTCTAAGTGGTGTGGTTTTAGAGATATTTCACGTCTTCTGTATTTTCTGTATGAAGATTGCTCATGACCATTGACAATGCCTTGAGTTTGACGGTATGCACAGTTCAAAACATTAGTTTTATTCAAAATTAATAGAAATCAAGAACCCTAACCTTAGAAATTTAATATACTCGTTTTGGTAAAGATGTTTTCTATATGTGTACCAAGCTATTTGTGTCTAGGTGGTGTGGTTTTAGAAATATTTCACTTTTTCTGTATGAAGATTTGCTCACGGCCATTGACAATGGATTTGAATGTAAATATCCCTCGCAAACTGGGATGCCTCAGAAACCGCAACACCGGCCTGAGGTGAGTCAGACGCGCACACTGGTCCCAGGACCTTCGTGCCTGGTCCCTTGGCCGTCTTCCCGGTCTATGTAACAATACCAGGCCCCAGCAGGGTAGCACAGAGGCGCCAGTGTTGGGTGGGCCAGACAAGCTTCACACTCGGCTACAGCCGGAGATGCTCCCGTCTGGGCCATCTCCTCCTCCTCCATCGTCATCATCACCGCCATTACCATGACCTTCATCATTCCCACCATGACCATGACCAGACGGGATGGCCGAATGAGTTAGAGCGTCGGTCTCCCGTGCTGGTAGATCGTGGGTTCGAACCCTGGTCGAGTCAAACCAATGACTTAACAATTGATACTTGTCGCTTCCTAGCCTGGCGCTCGGCATTATTAGTATAGGACAAGGACTGGTTGGCTCAGTGTCAGGATAATGTGACTGAGTGGGATATCAGGTCATGGTGCTGGCAGCCTGGACTTCCAGTGGGGCAGCACTATAAAGTCGACATCAGTGCGCACTGTCACAAGTCAGCACCCGTCTTGATGTGACCTTAAATGTTGCTAGGACGTAAAACAACAACAAACAAACCATGACCACTACCATCACAATCATCACCATCACCATCACCGGACATGTTGGCCGAATCCGTAGAGCCCAAGCCTGGCGTGCGGAAGGTCGGCAGTTCAATTCCCGGTTGAGTCAAACTAATGACTTACAAAATTGATACTTGTTATTTAGCTTAGCCAGGTGCTCAGCATTATTAGGATAGTGCACGGACTGGTTGGCTCGGTGTCAGGATAATGTGACTGAGTTGGATATCAGGTCATGGTGCTGGTGGCATGGTCTCCCAGTTGGGCAACACTATATTATGAAGAATATAATTTGCTTCTTAGATTAAGAATTTATCTGCTCATTTCATTTACCCAGCATGTCGACATTTTTCGCCAGATTTTACATTGTCATTGGGTTGTTTTTCACCCCTACTGTAAGTTAAAGCTGCATAGTCCGATGAAAACATCAAATTTTCAAAACCAAAACAATTATCTATATTTGATTCTACATATCTACCTTAGATACTGATGTACTTATTAAACATTTACCGGCACATATAAGGGGATACTGAGTCAATTAATAGAACCTGTTACTGCAGAAGCCTATGGGGATAGAGTTTTGGCAAGCTTGCCAAAATTAATTTAGCATGTTTCCATTTCAAATATCTCAAAAGTTTGTGATTTAAAATAAAAGTTACTTCAAACTAAAATAAGGTAGATTATAATGAACAACCTGATATGTTTATCTTAGAAAATGAAAGAAACTCAAAACCATCGGACTATGCAACTTTAAGTAGGCCTACAGGGTGAATCATTTACCTAGTATAAACTATAAATCGATATTGGATCCGGAATTGCAGTCTGGTGGTTTAGAGTTGCTGTCATTTTAAAGATGTATGAGTAATTTGACTTAATATCCCCTTCCACAGCAACATATGCTTAATATAATACCCGGTAAAGTATCCAAAGCCCCATTCACACACACACCTTAGCCCCAGTCACACGACAGCTTACGACCACCTTAGACCAAAGAACCCACACTCACCAGTGACGCCCAGACATCGGCAACCATTTTTTTGGTAGCAAGGACATCACTGGTGAGTGTCGGTTCTTTGGTCTAAGGTGGTCGCAAGCTGTAGTGTAACTGGGGGTAGTACCCCCAGTCACACTACAGCTCCTTATACAAAAATCATTAATGTGTGTAATAGACAATATTCACAAGCATGCGACACATGATGGCGATGACAAACACTACGGTTGTGGGACCGTTGCCACAGCGCATACAAAAGCTATGAAAATTACTAACTTTCAAATGCATGTATGTTAGTGAAATGTTGGGATATTTGTTAAATTCCTTTGCCTTTGGGTCATTGGAGCTTCCCAGAAAAATTTAATGTCCATTTTTGGACCTTTTTGAAAATTTGAGGGGGTACCAAAGTAGTCAGTCACTATTAATACACAATATTCACAACGCATGGGACATCTGACGCCATGGCGAACAGTATGGTTGCGGGACCATGACCACGGCGCATGCGTGGTAATATCGTCTATAGACGGGATCACGGTTCCGACTGCGCAGGCGCTGAAAACGGCGCTGGCCGCCGTCTACAACGGACTTGGCTGTAATAACCCCGCTGTAATAAGCCCGGCCAGATCGGAGGATTTTAAGCGCGTCGTCTGCGCATGCGTCAAATTCTCCCCAATTTCAAACACCCGTGTGAGACAGAATGGTCACTGTTATGATTGTAAGCAAGTGCTGCGGATTAAATAACTCTCTTGGCCCTCTATCAAACATCCTTAAAATTTCACATCTAGACAACTAATAAAGGAACAATATGTGCATATTTTGATAGGACATTTTAATCAACTTTGAGTGATTTGATGAAGATTTTGTGGAGAAAAGTAAAACTTGAAATTCAACCATCAACTTCGCGGCGATCGGCGGTTTTCACACATAGTTATTAGTTAGTGTATACTTAAAAATGACGTTGAATCGCGACATTTATTTGTAAATCATTTGTGGGATGCAGAAAGTAAGTGCTAACCATCTATATTGTATCTTATCAGTTTTCAATATGCAGTGATTGTTTCATTCTTTAGTTGGTGTATACTTAAAAATGATGTCGAATCACGACATTTATTTGTAAATCATTTGATCTCAATGGAACAGATTCCAATGGAAAGAGCTTGAAGAGACCTTAAACTTAGTAGTCATATAATTTTTCTAATGTAAATATCAAGAAACAAACAACAAACAACAAACACTGGCAGGGCACTCAAACTGTCCGGGCGCTCAAACTCCGACATGCTGCAGTTTGCAGGGCCTCCGAAAATCCGCGCATGCGCAGAAGCCACGGCCGGGCATCCGATCTGGCCGGGCTTTCAAACCACGACACTGGAACGGCCTGTACTGGACGCCCCCCCCCCCCCCCCCCCCCCCCCCCCGACTCCGCCGCCGGCGCACACACAGGAGGACCCTCTGTCACCCAAGCACCGACCAGCGACGCCGACCCCGCCGAATGAGCGCGGGAACCCCTAACGGCCTCGACACCCCCCACCCGCCTCACGACAACACCGACAGACTTGAGACACACGCCTCACCCCCAGACCTACCCCACCCCCACCCCGACACAAGTACCCGTCCCACCCCCGACGCCCTGCCTACCAACGCTCCCACCCCACCCCCCACCACCACCCGAGACAGACCGCCCACCTACCACCCCAACAACACCACTTGCCCCACAACCCACATACCCCACCCCATCCCTGCCCAACGCGCAGCAGTGGTATTGGGCTATACACCAACTGGTGCGTCTGTAGCCTGCGTGCAGCCTCTCAACTACACCAATAACCGAGACGTTAGCGCGGCATCGAAGCTTGAGCCTGCTGATGCCATGCTCACACTAACCGACCGGGGGAACGCGTCGGAAGACATAGACGACGTGACACAAACCACCCCAGCGACTGTATCGTCCCCCCCCCCCCCCCACCCCCAAACGCCCCCTCTCCTACAAGCCCACCCTGACTAGGAAATGGACTGTAACCGTCACGATCGTCTGGGGACACGATATATATCAATATATATACGACGATGTGTGGCGTACAGGGGCCGTATGCATGAATCGGGGTTAGGCTTAGCCGGAGTTAAGACACTAGCCGCGGATCGCTACCTCAGGGTAGAGGGGGGTTTGAGAAATGTGTAAATCGGTATGCACCAATGCTTTAGCCGCTGCGGATAGCTAACCGTGAGTTTATTTATAGATTTGGGAATTCCCTCTGCGTTTCTACCCATATATTAGGCTCAAATCTATTGAATGCGATCATATTTAACAGAATTACATACGCAATAAGTGAAATTTTATCAATTTAACCCTAAATTCGAAGCATTATTAAGGCTACTGCCGCATTGGCGGCGATATTAATGGTTATATTTTCGAATCGGCGAACGTACAGTAAACAAACCGCCGCCGCCGCCAGTATGGAAAGCGACGTCGATGCGGCGCCGGCGGCGATTTCTTTACTTTACGTTCGTCGATTCGAAAATATAACTATTAATATCGCCGCCAATGCGGCGGTAGCCTTAATAACGCTTCGCATTTAGGGTTAAATTGATAAAATTTCACTTATTGCGTATGTAATTCTGATAAATATGATCGCATTCAATAGATTGAGAGCAACACACGCACACTAACCGCCCCGGCTAGATGTAAAACCTGATTTGAAAATGGTTTAGCTTAGCCGAGGCTATGGTCGGCGGTTAGTGCTGGCACCGATTGGTGCATACCGATTTCTCACGTTTAGCCGTGGTGAGCTAGCCAAACCGCGGTTAAGGCCCTAACCCCGATTCGTGCATACGGCCCCAGGACTTCCCAACCATGTAGCGGCAAGGATCCTCGACCCATCCGATCTCAGGATACACCGCTGGAGGGACCTCCTTGCAGACTACCATGACGACCAACTCGTCGACTTCCTCGAGTTTGGGGAGCCTGCGGAGTATACCGCCGACAAACCGCCGGTCCCCTCCAGGGCCAACCACAAAGAAGGCCCCTGCCACCTCAAGTGGATACGTCGGCATGTCACAAGTGAAGTGGAGTGGGGCGGCCTGCTCGGCCCCTTCACCGAACCTCCCTTTGCCCCCTGGTCCCAGAGCAGCCCGATGATGACCCGCCCCAAGAAGACTACTGACGAGCGGCGGGTCATCGTCGACCTGAGCTACCCGAGGGGTGTGAGAGTTAACGCCGGTATACGTAAAGGCTACTACCAGGGCAGACCGGTAACATACACCCTGCCCAGCATCATTGACCTCACCAATGAGGTCACCCGCCTAGGCCAATGCACCTACATATGGACTATAGCCCTTGCCAGGGCCTACAGACAGCTACGGACATGCCCGCTGTCTGTCCCCCTACTGGGCATCACCCTGGACGGCCAGACATACTTCGATGTGGCACCCCCCTTCGGCTGCAGGACCTCCACCATGGCCTTTGCAAGGACGCCGAACGCCGTGGTCTACCTCCTTCGCCGCAACGACAACTTCGTCCTATGCTACCTCGATGACTTTGTCGGGCCGGCTGCCAAGGAGGAGGATGCGGTGAGAGCTTACCTGGATGCGCTCGAGCTCGCCAACGACCTTGTCCTCGCCTTGTCACACTCCAAGTGTGTCCCCACGACTAAGAACATCGAGTGGCTTGGGTTCACGGTTGACAGACAATATTACAGTGAGGACCGGCCGGCGAAGCTGACCGAAGTCGTCCAGGAGTGCGCCACCTGGATACCTGGATCCTGAGCCTCCAGGAAGTTCCTCCAATGCCTGGTCGGGCGCCTCCAACACGTCACGAAGTGCGTTCGCCCCGCCCAGAGGTACATGAACAGGATCTTGGCCTGCTCAGGGATGCATCGCATACTGGGAGTCACCCCATAACCGAGGAGATGCTTAGCGACATAGCGTGGTTCACCGAGTATGCCGAGGCGACGAACCGAGTCATCCTCCTTCGCCCACCCCGAAGCACGAGTGGGTGATCGAGTGCAACTCCTCGCTCCTTGCCGGGGGGGACTACTCACCATCGGGATACATCACGGAGGCCTACCAACAAGACTTCCTCGACAGTGACCACCATATTACTCTGCTCGAGGCCATAAATTTAATAGTCGCCCTCCACGCCCTTACCCCACCCAACCTGGGTGCAATCGAAAAGAACCAATCAGATAGAGGGCAGCCATTTGCAATCGAAAAGAACAGCTCTGATTGGCTGAAGCTACTGTATCTTTCAACCTTTCCATATCAGCCATCTTGAAATACACAACGTGACCTTATGGATGGAGCCACAAGACACATTCGATTTATAGGTATAGAAACCCACTTCCTGTCCCAGTCGAATAGGAATTTGTAAAGAAATATTTTGATATGCGTATAGAAAGGCCCAGTCGAATACGTCCAATGTCTCCAACCCGATCACGTGATCACTCCAAAATATGTCCATCCCACAGTCCACCGCAGTGATGCACAACAGGCATGTCCATCAAAAGTTTGACATTGTAGCCTTCAGCAGAAACAGATTCTATCAAATCGACTTAAGATACCCTTCTATGCAGCAAGACATGCTTAAAGTTGCCTAGTCCGATGGTTTTGAATGTCTACAATTTTCTGAGATAATTACAGTAGATTAATCGGTACAATCTACTTTACTTTTGGTTAAAGTAACTTTCAGTTTAAATGACTACCGTTGCGTTGGAGTTATATAAAGTGACAATATGCCAAATTAATTTTGGCAAGCACGCCAAAACTCTGACAGCACAGGCTTATGCGATAATGTTTGATTAAATTGACTCAGAATGCCCTTCAACGTGCCAACAAATACTTAAAGTTGCATGGTCCGATGAAATATATATTTTTCAAAACCAAAACACTTATGGGGCTGTCACATTATGACGTTTCTCTCCAATGTGTGTCGACGTGTGTCACTTTTTGCCGAAACGACGGGACACGTCGGTAAGCGTTACGCGCACGTTACGCACGCGTTACGCACGCGTTAGTCGCGCGTCGGTACACTTTGAGTGACAGCGATGGTCGCACCCACATGTTGGCGCGCGTCGAATGTTTTGTGCTTGCACAAAACTTTCGACGCGGGCTGACGTCTGAGTGCGACCGTTACGGGGACGTCAGAAGCACGTCGCCATCGCTGGAATAACGTTATGCGAATGCTAGGCAGACGCCGCGCGCACTTGAAGGTCGTTCCCACACTTTGCGCCAAAATGTTGCTTTTTGTTGTTTTACATCCTCGGAACATCTAAGGTCATATCAGGATGGCACGCCAAACTTTTACCAGAACGTCAGCCGCACGCTACCACTACGTTGGGCTCACGCCGAAAAGTTTGACGTGTCTCGACGATTAAAAGTGATTATGCGCATTGGCGGCACGCCGGAGAGAAACGTTATAATGTGACAGCCCCATAAGCTACATTTGATCCTATATATCCAACTTAAATATTGATGCATGAACTAGTGATTTGGGACAGCATACAGAGAATAATCAGTGAATTTACTGGCTTGTCCCCTTGGACACTTACTTTTGTAAGGCCATATTAAGCCCTGTTCACACGGGGCAGTTAATTTGAATCATATAAATCGACTTGCTTAGTTCGGCTCACATTTGGCGTGTGAACGTGCGGCTGAGTCGGTTTAGGGCTGATTCGAATCATATAAGCCGGAATTTATAAACCACCTCTGTAGGTGGTTTATATGAAGCAAATTTTATGAATCGACTTATATCGCCCATGTGAACGCAAGCGACTTAGTTGAGGCGGATTAAGGACGTCACACGCATGCGCACTCGAGCGATTCTTTTGTTTTCTCCCGGTTGCTTGCGCAAAAGTTGCGATTCATTCAGGATCCTCAAAACTGACTGTACGCGAAACAAGAAAAAACCATGGCGTCTTGCTCCACCGCCGCTCACGACCCAAATAGCCGGAGGGACAATTGGGACGACCAGGAGGTGCGTGTGCTGATCACCTTGTGGTCCGATGATAATCTCCAAAGGGAGCCGGAGAGTTCCGGGAGGAATATAAATATCTACCGGCATCTGGCCACCCGACTCAGTCGCCTGTGTGGGGAAGGACGCGGTGAGAGAGATGCGGCGTCATGTCGCTCAAAGATCAAATCCCTCACCCAAAGCTACCGAAAGGTGAAGGACAACAACAAGTATGTATGTTTGCTGTGTTAAAAAAACAATTTCCTGTGTCTCTACTGTCATTGTGGTTCGCTAAATACATTTTGAGGGCGCGATCGTCCAAAACCGATTGTGCCGGCCATTCTTTTGACTGGGAAAAAACCTGTGTAAGCACCGGCGACAAAAGTACACTGCTTTCCTAAATGCTGGATACTTGTATAGGGTGAGAGTGGGTGTATTTGGGCTTAATACACCGGATGGCGGCCATTGAATTCACTAGCCAATCTGATATGGCCCTGATTACATGACATATGTAGTGATTATTGATAGGGGGGCAGGGCCAATTAAACATGAAAAACAAAAGTCGGATGTGTTAAGCAACCCATTTCCATGTGATCGTCTTTATTAATGTGACCATCGTCTTGCAGCGGCACGACATATGTGAACATGATTGTTGGTAATAGTTTAAGCAATTAGGAATAACAAAATTGCCATGATGTTGGCTACCCTTATCCAGTTGAACTAATGTATTACTGTCACATGTGTTTCCAGTCGCAGTGGCAGGGATCGGCAGAGTTTCCGCTACTACAGCGAGATGGATGCGATCCTGGGGACGCGACCCACAGCAGCTCCCCTCAACTATGTGGACACCTACTCCCTCGCGCTGCAAACAGGTAAGGGCAAGCGTCGTTTACCATGTTGCATGTGCGTTTCGTACACAGAATCCTACCAACCACTTTCATATAAACATGTAGACGCACACATTATTTTGACACGACACAGATGACAAAACAAAAGAATAGATGCGTTTTACATGAAGCGAACCAGTTGCGTCGCTTTAGTGATGAGACGGAAATGTAAACAGAATTTCATATTTTACACCTTACATGCTAATGTTAAGGATCGTTCTACACGAAACGAACTAGTTGACCCGACTTGGCGGTACCTTACACCCAACTTGTGGGACATGCATAGTTGGCAAATATATTCAACTTTACCGATTACCTACTGTCCCTCTTGAATCGTTCAACAAAAACCTAACTAGGTGAGTAGGTTTACGGCTATCTTACAACCAACTGTAATGGATTGCATGAGAACAACGTACAATATAAGGTGATGTTTTACACGTTACCGTCTACTCTCATGGACCGTTGTACTCGAAATGAACTAGTTGAGTCCACTTAGCCATACCTTACAGGCAACTTGTGTCACATCCATAGTTCCCACATAAATTCAAACGTTACCGATTACATAATGGACCTCATGAATCGTTGTACATGAAGCGAACTAGTTGAGTCGGTTTACGGGAAACTTACAACCAACTGTTATGAGTGTGTGATAAGAACAACATACTATAAAATTCTATATTATACACATTGCCGTCTAATGTCATGAAGCGTTGTACATGAAACTAACTAGTTGAGTCGACTTATCGGTACCTTTCTAGCAACTTGTGGGACATCCATACTTGAAACAACATCACATGTTAAAGGTTACCTCTTGTAGCTCATGAATCGTTGTACATTAACCGAACTAATCGCGTTGGTTTACGGGTAACTTCCAAACATCTGTTATGG
The DNA here is from genome assembly GCA_030323885.1 of Branchipolynoe longqiensis. NCBI lineage: Eukaryota > Metazoa > Annelida > Polychaeta > Phyllodocida > Polynoidae > Branchipolynoe > Branchipolynoe longqiensis. Next base: position 40,072 of record JASIRB010004053.1, read on the forward strand.
ATGGTGTCAGCACAACATAAAATATCATTTATCCTTTGTTCTCCAGACGACCCGGCAGAAGAGCTCGTTGTGGGGGCTGAGGAGGAGGTGGCTGAGGATGTCGTAGTCGACGTCGACGTGGAGCTGCAGAGTGAGGCGTCCGGCCCGTCACAGGTGCAGCCAACCCAACCAACTCCAGGAGGCAGCCAGGTCACTGCACCAAATGCACGCCCACAGCGAGGTAAGGATGTTCCTAGTAAATTTAATCTATGGCGCGCTAATGTAACATCACCAGGCACGAACCACTATCATATGTGTACACATTTCTGAATTGATGAAAGAAATAAGGGAAACAAAATAAACAGTGGTACAAGATACAAGCTACGTGCGAGGCTGAAGGGGTGTAATAAAACCCAATGTTGTTGTTATTGTATCTGTTACATGTACCAGTGCTGTAGAAGTTAGCTAGGTAAGTCACGGTAATTAATGTGGCTCAGGCACAGTGTCACATGATCCTTATTAGTTTACCTGATTTATCGGTTTACTACACCAAAAGGATATTAAATTTATAAGGTTAGTGATGATGCTGTTCGATTTTGACGCATGCGCAGAAGCAATGTGTCCCTGGCAAACTGGTGTCCCTGGGAAACCGCAACACCGGCTCCTCGCGGCGCTGCGCAGCTGCTTCGGCGCCGCCTCCATCACCCTCGGGGAGGAGGCCCTTCGCGATCTCAGGTGGTTTACGGCCTACAGACGGGCCTCCAACGGATAATCTAACTTACTTTAGTGTGAAGTAACATTGATTAAATATCACTAACTTGGAATATATTTGAAGTGTAAACATGCTAAATAAGTGTTGGCGAGGTTGTCTCCAAAGGCTTCCGCAGTGACAAGTACTATTAATGGACTTATTATGCCCTTTTATGCAGCAACAAATGCTTAATAAGTGCACCAGTATCTATGTATGATCAAATCTAGGTAAGTGTTTTGGTTTAGAAAATTAGAATTTTCTTCGGGTTGTGTAGCTATAATAAATACATCTCTAAGTTGGGTATCTAGGATCAAATCTAAGTATCTGTTTTGGTTTCAAAATATTAGATGGGATGGCCGAATGAGTTAGAGCGTCAGTCTCCTGTGTTGGTAGACCGTGCGGTCGTGGGTTCAAACCCTGGTCGAGTCAAACCAATGACTTAAAAAAATTGATACTTGTTGCTTCCTAGCGAGGCGCTTGGCATTATTAGGATAGGGCAAGAAGCAGTGGAATGAGGAAGACCAACTGTCTGCGATTTAAATTTCCCCTGCTTAAACAACTAATGTACCAACAAAAAAAGAAGCTTTCTTTGGACTATACAACTTTGGACAGAACGAAAACTTTCTGGTCGATACAAGTCAAACTTCCCCCTACCTATTCTCTACATTTGTTTTGAACTACCTTACCTAGTAAAGATTTAAAAAAAGCAAATACACGGTCCGGACACATGTGAAGATATATGGAATTCAAGGCTGTTTCAAGGCTGTTTTTGATAGGAATTCAAGACTATTTGGATTTGGATTTCAGGAAAAAACAACAATGGCGAATGTCAATTTCAGACGAATTTAGATCAGTAGGGACAGCTTAATAGAATTCAAGGCTTTTCAAGAGTAATTACCCAAAATAGGTCAAATTCAAGGGTGTGAAATGGGGCAAATGAAGTTCAAGACTTTTCACAGCATTCCCGACCCCGCACGGACCCAGCAAATGAAATAGAGACACTAATTACAATAACGATTCATACTATAGTAGAATATGGAAGACAGGGCGTCAAGTGAGGCAGTGGGTCAACAAAATAGGAAAATATGCATTTCTTTGTCAGAAAAATAGGGATAAAATAGGGATTTCCCCTACAAAATAGGGAAAAAATTGGAATTTTGCATTAACGCAAACGTACCAAAATAATAATAATAATAAAATATTTATTTCCACATGATCAATGTACACACAAGTTGATATTTATATCAGTAATCTTTTTCACATGAAAAAGGAGAAAGCAGAAGTACAATACTTATGAGGTGCTTTCCCCATTTAAAAATAGCACAGCTACATTGCTTATACCATGGAAATAATAAATAGAAAAATAAAAGTTAAAAGCATATCAACATTACCCTCAATATTTATGTACTAGACTACTATGTGTTTTCCCTTTGATAAAGCTTAAATATTTTCTTTTTATACATTCATTGAAACATATAGATGTTTTTTGAACATTTGATATTATCGTCAATTGAATTCCATATTTTTTATACCACATATAGATATACATTGAGACTTTAAAGTCCTTCTTGCAAATACTTGTCTTAGGTTGTTACTCTGCCTTGTATCATGGCTACTATCTGAACTTATTTTGAATAAAGACTGTCGATTTGTTGGCAGTAGCCCTTTGTTTGCATTATAAATTATCATACTAGATTTGATCTTAACCAAGTCTATTAATTTTAATACATGAAGATCAGAGAACAGCTTATTAGTGTGCTCTCGATATCCAACATTTCAAACAATTCTCACTGCTTTCTTCTGTAGCAAATAAATACACTCCATATTAGTGTATAGAGGCCCTCACATGAGCAGTCACCTGAAAAAGTAGGAAAATAGGAACCAAACAATTAAAAGAATGAAGAATAACACAGGGAAAAAAGCCTATCATAGGAATAAAATAGGTACATATTTTGTTTGTCTCATTCTATTTGATTCGTAGTCTACCACATTACCCAGCTTAGTAGGCAACCCCTGCTTAGTAGCTGCTCCCCTATCTTTCTTTAAAAATAGACATTTCCTAACAAAGATGTTGCAAAGGTGACATTTTCAGGTGACAAATTCTGGCGTTTCGAAGAAAAAGAAGAAGCAGCGTGTCAAGCCAGAGAAACATTCCTGTACGATTTCGAGGCTGCATACCACTAGAGCTGAGAGCTATGAGCTTTGTATAAGCTACCACAAGCCTGCATCAAAGAAGAGGATAATAATAATAATAATAATAATAATAATAATAATAATAATAGATTTAAAAAATAGGGAAGAAATAGGATTTTTTTAATGCTGTGGCCCGACGGTGGAAAATATGTGGAAAATGCACGGCAACCAGCTGCAAGCCACCACCGTCGGCCCGACGATGGTAAATATGTGGTGATCATCCGACCAATAGCCACCGTCGGCCCAAAGGCTCCGTGCTATCTGGGTATTGTGATATATGCGTAAGAGACGTCTAGATGTCTAGACACGTTTGTAATATATGCAAATGAGATGACGTCACATGACTAAGTGTGCCAGAGGTCTAGATGTGAAAGTACAACGTCTGAACACTTTGACTTCTGGATACTGAATGCTTTATTCCCCATCAGGGGTCTAGACCTCTGGCACACTTAGTCATGTGACGTCATCTCATTTGCATATATTACAGACGTGTCTAGACGTCTAGCCGTCTCTTACGCATATATCACAGGTATTACTTGGTATGTCAACCTACTTTATGTATCACAGAAAATGACGGAAACTCAGAAGCACCGAACTATGCAACTTGAAGTGTGCATAACGAGCAACACTTTGCAGTAACCCTGTAATGCTGATTTCAAAAACTCCCAGGCAAGGGACCGCATATACAGGTAGGCATGGATAGGGTGCTGACATCAGGGAGCCTAGGTGGTGTAATTGTTAGTGTAATATATGCGTAAAAGACATCCAGGCACGAGTGGAGAACAAAGGAATATGTAAATGAGATGACATCAGAGGCACAGGGTGCCAGCGGTTCAAGCCCCTGGACGGTGAATAAAGTATTCAGTATCCAGAAGTCAAAGTGTTCAGACGTCATACTTTCATAGTTAGCACAGTGGCCTGGCATGCAAAAGGTGTGGGTTCGATTCCTGCTCTAGGCACAATATTTCCCATTTTCATCACCCCCCCCCATACACAAATGGTTGCCGTGACCATGATCCTGTACAAACTACATGCTGTATAGTTGTTGAACCTACCCTGTGTATGTATATGTAAGTGCATTGCCTGTATGTATGTAATTGTAAGGATTAAATGACCATTTAAATGACTTACAATTCCAGGGGAATGAGTGTAGTAGTCTGCACTGACCTCTCAGGCAATGCGCTGCATAGACATTAAGGCGTGGGTAGGGTGGTGACATCAGGGAGCCTCAGTGGTGTAATGGTTAGCACATTGGCCCGGAATGCAAGAGATATGGGTTCAATTCCTGCTCTAGGCGCAATATTTTCACTTATCGTAACCCCCCGCAACACATCATTATATGTGGCGTTTGCAATAGACTTAATTCTATCCTCACAATTATATACAGCACTCGCATAGCGCATTATCGAATAGAAGCGAGATCAATTGAGAAGTTACGTTAGAATTAAGCGAACAGTGGTCTATGAAAGGTTTTTAATTTCTTCAGCATCATGAGAGTGGCGTTGGTTTGGTTTTTCACATCAGGTTCGTAGATGGAATAGCCACACCCATTGTACCACCAGCCACCGCCATAAATGTCTGCACAGTTGTCATCAGAACTTGCTTCATTGTCACAGTCTTTGGTAGAGAAAGACTGCTGCTGGCTCTCTAACATCATATTACCTGGGAAATAGCGAAAGTAGAATTAGGTTACAGTGATATCCTGCCTACATTGTGACATGAGACACTAACATAGACAGCCTATTACATGGTGACATGAAACACTAACATGGAGACATGCTGCCTACATTGTGACATGAGACACTAACATGGAGACAACCTGCCTACATTGTGACATGAGATACTAACATGGAGACAGTCTGCCTACATTGTAACATGAGACACTAACATGGAGACAGTCTGCCTACATTGTAACATGAGACCTTAACATAGACAACCTGCCTATATTGTGTTTTTAAAATCTTTTTTACCAAATGTATTTTATTCAGCGAATAATGTCTTTTGTCAGCGGCAGAGAACTGGTCTTCTGGCCGTTTAGTATAATTTGTTGGTATATAAATGACAATATCAGTTGTAATAATAACCACATGAAAATCCTGTTCGATAATAGAAGCATAATTTAAATGAACTATTAGTTGTAATAATAACGGCATACAATTCCAGCTCAACACTTGTATTATGCACTTGGTGAGTATGCATCACATGGTATTGCATGATTCTAGAATTGTCTTTAAACACTTCTTTCTTCCTTTGTCTTTCTCTCTTCTTTTTTCAAAAAGATATAACATATCTCCAATACACATATATAATATATTATTATATTGTAAATATGCAAATCAGTGGATCCAGTCACCAATACCAGATGTGAGAAACCTGCCCATTGTTGAATCCCATCACAAGCGTTTTGTATTGTGTGGCCTAATGATGGGATCGGAAGTCTGAAATTGCAGTGGGGACTTACATCCGACAGGTTTTATGTCAATTTCAAGGAAAATGTTAGGTAATAGGTTTTGAAAGAAGGTGTAGTAGGGGTGGGGTAGGGGTGGTATGGGGATCAGCGGGATTGTGACATGAAACACTAACTAAAGCCGTGTTCACACGGGCGATGTAAATCGATTCATAGAAATCGACTTGTATAGTTCGGGTTACATTTCGCGTGTGAACGCGCGGCTGAGTCGGATTAGGGCTGAATCGATTCCTGTGATCTGGTTACTGTACACCACTTGTGGAGGTCGATTACCTGAGTAGATTTCTGTGAATCGATTTATTTTGCCCGTGTGAACGCAACCGACTTACTTGAGGCGGATTAAGGACGTCACACTATATAATATAATTTGGTCTAGAAACCGCTAGCTGTGCACAGATATTTTTTTCATCATTTATTTTTAGGGTTTCACTGCCCAGCAGAAGTTTTGACCGTTCCAAACCAATACGATTCAGTCCATACATATCTAGGTCGAACCCACACTCTCTCGTGCCGACATCGACGAACCCAAACTGGCGCTGGTTAGTCTGGAATTGCTCATGCGCAGATATCCACTTCCGCCTTAAACCAATTCAAAGCACTGCCCGTGTGAACGCGAAACACTTTCAAACTAAATCGATTCATATGATTCGCCTTGTCTAAATCGCTTTACATTTTGCCCGTGTGAACACGGCTATAGACAGCCTACTTACATTGTGACATGACATACTAACACAGAGAGAGGCTGCCTACATTGTAACATGATATACTAACACACACAGAGGTTGCCCTCATCGTGACATGAGACAGTAACATCGATACAGCCTGCCTACATTGTGTCATGAGACACCAACATGGATACAGCCTACCTACATTGTGACATGAGGCACCAACATATAGACAGCTTGCCTACATTGTGACATGAGACACCAACATGGATACAGCTTGCCTACATTGTGACATGAGGCACCAACATGGAGACAGTCTGCCTACATTGTGACATGATGCATCAATATGGAGACAGCTTGCCTACATTGTGACATGAGACACCAACATGGATACAGCCTGCCTACATTGTGACATGAGGCACCAACATGGATACAGCCTGCCTACATTGTGACATAAGGCACCAACATGGAGACAACCTACCTACATTGCGACATGAGACACCAACATGGATACAGCTTGCCTACATTGTGACATGAGGCACCAACATTGAGACAGTCTGCCTACATTGTGACATGAGGCACCAACATGGATACAGCATGCCAACATTGTGACATGAGGCACCAACATGGATACAGTCTGCCTACATTGTGACATGAGGCACTAACATGGAGACAGCCTGCCTACATTGTGACATGAGGCACCAACATGGAGACAGTCTGCCTACATTGTGACATGACACTAACATGGAGACAGTCTGCCTACATTGTGACATGAGACATCAACATGGAGACAGTCTGCCTACATTGTGACATGAGGCACCAACATGGATACAATCTGCCTACATTGTGACATGAGGCACCAACATGGATACAGCGTGCCTACATTGTGACATGAGACACTAACATGGAGACAGCGTGCCTACATTGTGACCCGAGGCACCAACATGGATACAGTCTGCCTACATTGTGACATGAGATACTAACATGGAGACAGTCTGCCTACATTGTGACATGAGACATTAACATGGAGACAGTCTGCCTACATTGTGACATGAGGCACTAACATGGAGACAGTCTTCCTACATTGTGACATGAGAAACTAACATGGAGACACTCTGTCTATATTGTGACATGAGGCACTAACATGGAGACAGCCTGCCTACATTGTGACATGAGACACTAACATGGGACAGTCTGCCTACATTGTAACATGAGGCACTAACATGGAGACAGTCTGCCTACATTGGGACATGAGGCACTAACATGGAGACAGCCTGCCTACATTGTAACATGAGACACTAACATGGAGACAGTCTGCCTACATTGTGACATGAGGCACTAACATGGAGACAGTCTGCTTACATTGTGACCCAAGGCGCCAACATGGATATAGTCTGCCTACATTGTGACATGAGGCACCAACATGGATACAACCTGCCTGCAGTGTGACATGATGGGCCAACATGGATACAGCTGCCTGCAGTGTGACATGATGCGCCAACATGGATACAGCTTGCCTACATTGTGACATGAGGCATCAACATGGATACAGCCTGCATACATTGTGACATGAGATACTAACATGGAGACAGTCTGCCTACATTGTGACATGAGGCACCAACATGGATACAACCTGCCTACATTGTGACATGAGAAACTAACATGGAGACAGCCTGCCTACATTGTGACATGAGGCACTAACATGGAGACAGTCTGCCTACATTGTGACATGAGGCACTAACATGGAGACAGCCTGCCTACATTGTGACATGAGGCACCAATATGGATACAGCCTGCCTACATTGTGACATGAGGCACTAACATGGAGACAGCCTACCTACATTGTGACATGAGACACCAACATCGATACAGCTTGCCTACATTGTGACGTGAAGCACCAACATGGATACAGCTTGCCTACATTGTGACATGAGGCATCAATATGGAGACAGCCTGCCTACATTGTGACATGAGGCACCAACATGGAGATGGTCTGCCTAAATTGTGACATGAGGCACCAATATAGAGACAGCCTGCCTACATTGTGACATGAGGCACCAACATGGATACAGCCTGCCTACAGTGTGACCGGAGGCACCAACATGGATACAACCTGCCTGCAGTGTGACATGACGCGCCAACGTGGATACAGCTTGACTACATTGTGACATGAGGCACCAACATGGAGACAGTCTGTCTAAATTGTGACATGAGGCACCAACATGGGTACAGCCTGCTTACAGTGTGACATGAGGCACCCACATGGATACAACCTGCCTGCAGTGTGACATGAGGTGCCAACATGGATACAACCTGCCTGCAGTGTGACATGAGGTGCCAACATGGATACAGCCTGCCTACATTGTGACATCTGACTCACATGGAAACAGTCTGCCTACATTGTGACATGAGGCACCAACATGGATACATCCTGCATACATTGTGACATGAGGCACCAACATGGAGACAGTCTACCTACAGTGTGACATGAGGCACCAACATGGATACAACCTGCCTGCAGTGTGACATGAGGCACCAACATGGATACAGCCTGCCTACATTGTGACATGAGACACTCACATGGAGACAGTCTGCCTACATTGTGATATGAGGCACCAATATGGGTACAACCTGCCTGCAGTGTGACATGAGGTGCCAACATGGATACAGCTTGCCTACATTGTGACATGAGACACCAACATGGAGACAGTCTGCCTAAATTGTGACATGAGGCACCAACATGGGTACAGCTAGCCTACATTGTGACATGAGACACCAACATGGATACAACCTGCCTACAGTGTGACATGAGGCATCAACATGGGTACAGCTAGCCTACATTGTGACATGAGTCACCAACATGGATACAGTCTGCCTACATTGTGACATGAGACACTAACATGGAGACAGTCTGTCTACATTGTGACATGAGGCACCAACATGGACCCTAAGTCACACCTAGGTTATTCTGCCGTGTTGCTACATGTAATCAGCTTATGGCAACAACAGAGAAAGTGTGGATGGATCGCTTTGGCTTATATCGATGCCTAATCCTATTACACTTAAAGCTCCATAGTCCGATGAAGCATCAAATTTTCAAAAACAAAGCAATCATCCAAATTTGATTCTATGTACCTATTTTAGATATTGATGCTCTTATTAAGCATTTGTCGCCACATAGAAGGGAATACTGAGTTATTTTAATAGAACCTGTTACTGCTGAAGCCTATGGTGTCAGAGTTTTGGCATGCTTGCCAAAACTAATGGGCCATATTTATTCTTCAAATATCTCAAAAGTTGGCCATTTAAACTAAAAATTACGTCAAACCACAGTCAGGTAGATCATAACAATCAATTCAATATAATTTTCTCAGAAAATTGACAGAAACTGAAAACCATCGGACTATGCAACTTTAAGTAAATGGGTCATTCTCTAAAAATGGGCACTAAAGTGTGACATGGAAACCCAAAGTGAAAACCTTCCAAATAATAGCAGAAACCCTTGCAAATAATAGCAGAATCCACGTTCCTATGATTGATTGATTGATTGATTGATTGGAGGTTGCTTCACACCGTGTCGTCAGAATAGGCCATATTCACGGCGAGTCCCCACGTTCCTCTGAAGGTTTGCATGTTGTGCATATGTCAGAGTTGAAAACAATGTATTTCACTTATTGATTTAGATCTTATACAAATTGAGCAATATATTAAAGTTGCATAGTCCGATGGTGTTGAGTTTCTGTAATTTGTCTGAGATAAATAGATTAACCTTACCGTTATAATCGACCTAACTTTAGATTCAAGTCCTGTTTCTTTTAAACAGTTATGTTTTAAGATATTTGAAGTGCAAACATGTCAAATTAGTTTTGGCAAGCATGCAAAAATTCTGACACCATAGGCTTTAGTAGTAACAAGTTCTAATAAATTGCCTCAGTATTCCCTGCTGTGTGGCAACAAATGCTTAATACATGCATCAGTATCTAAGTTAGATATGTAGAATCAATTCCAGATCATTGTTTTGGTTTTGAACATGTGATGCTTCATCGGACTATGCAGCTTTAATATCACTTGCGTAACATGAAAATCAGAGACATCCGGAACATCATTTTAACATTGACAACAAAATCAAACAAGATTTGATTGATTGCCATTAAGCAGACCAGGTTATGTCTGATAAGAAAACAAAGTTTTAAAAATGTTGAAAAAAGTTTGGCTAAATGCAGGGTGTAAAAGTGCAAATTTTCACTTTAGCACAAAATCATATAAGTATACTTTGATTTCTTTAGTGGGATAGATTAAATATATCAAAGACCCTATAATACTAAGACAGCTCACTCAGCCTGTACTGTGTAATCAAAATGATCAAACCCACCACTTGGTGCGCTGGCTGTTCTCTTGGTTGAACAGGTGCTATATTATATGTATAAATGTATATATGAATGTGAAAGATGTGTGATTATGGCGATGCTGATAATGATGCTGATGATGATGTGTATTTGTTCATAGCAATTTCATATTGATGTGTATTCATACTTACCTATCTCATGTACAATATAATTGTATGTGTTTACATGTGAAACACCAACCAGCAGCCGGGCTGATCAAACCCACCACAAGGTGGCACTGCGAAATTTACATTACCATGGGAGAGATAGGGAGTGAGCCGTCTTAGTATTATAGGGTCTTTGAATATATGTAGCATTGCTAGCATACTTAATATACAGAGGCTACAATCATTATTTGACTTGCGACCAATAAAAGCAGTGGAAGGATTAAGTCATTACTCAGGGCAGAGTGACAGGTAGGAACTGGTAGGTCAAAACAGACACAAATTCGCTCACTTTTAGTTGAACAGGTGACATTGTCACATCTACCTACATCAATGTCAGTCAGCTTGGAGGATTGCCTTGAGACTCATTGAATTCATCATCGCTGATCCTATCATTCAGCTTTCTTTTTTTTTTTCTCTTGAAGATTTATACTGCCTATCATGGATAAGTCTGAAGTCTGTTTTCACCATTAGACAGTTTGTCGAAAGAAAGCCCGAGCCTACACTTTTACCGACCCAAGGGATTTTTAACCTCCCATACCACATAGACATGGTATGAGAGCAACTGGCCTTTGATGACGCTGTAAGTTATATACAGCGGTGGAAATCCAAATTGGCAGAGGTGGAGGCACGGGGAATCGAACCACTGACCTTCAGATTAGGAGTCCGACCTAGAAAAAAGTCAGACACTCTAACCACTCCGCCACAGAGAACACCACTATGACGTACTGGACAGTGCTATTGCTACATACCCATGTTTTTCTGTTTTGAATTGTTCCTTTTCTTGTTTCAAATATCGTCACAATAGAGTAGAATTTTTGTGAAAAGCTTAGCTTTGGTGTACTGACCTTGATAAATAGTGTATTTCAGAGATGTTTGGGCAGCCAGAAAAAAAAACGGAATTAAAAAAACAACAGAATTCCAGTTTCGGCGGCCAGAAAAAAACTCGGAATTGCGGTTAAAATCGGAGAAATCACATGTCTGCTTCATTCATCTACCATACACATGGCCTTATATGGAATCCAAGGCTATTTCAAGGCTTTTCAAGGATGTTTCTGATAGGAATTCAAGGCTATTTTCATCTGGATTTAGTTCGAAAACGCCATCCTTAATGGCAATTTCAGACTAATTTACACAAGTGGGGACAGTTTAATGGCATTCAAGGCTTTTCAAGACTAATTACCCAACCAACATAGGTTAAATTCAAGGCTTTTCAAGGTCTTGAAATGGGACAAATGAAGTTCAAGACTTTTCAAGATTTTCTAGGCCCATACGGACCCTGCTCATTGCACTCATTTCTCAGCAAAGGTTTGTGAAAATGGCTGCAATCTTCATAGCTGGATTGTTTGTTTGTTTGTTGTTGTTTTACATCCTAGCAACATCTAAGGTCATATCAAGACGGGTACCGACTTGTGACAGTGCGCACTCATGGTGACTTTATAGTGCTGCCCCCTCTGGGAAATCAGGCCACCGGCACCATGACCCGATGTCCCACTCAGTCACATTATCCTGACACTGAGCTAACCAGGCCTCGCCCTATCCTATTAATGCCGAGCACCAGGTTATGAGTAGGAAGCGACAAGTACCAAAGTCATTGGTTTGACTCGACCGGGGAACCGAACTCCCGACCTTCCACACGTGAGGCCCATGCTCTACCAATTAGGCCACCGCCCCCGGTTCATAGCTGGAAGAAGAGTGTTTTAGCACTGGTTGAAACAAAGGAAATACCAACACAAACAAAATCAACTCACCTGCACTTCCCGACTTGTAGTCCGAAATATGTAATGTAAAGTTTTTTTCTTCATCATCAATAAAAAAGGTGCTGAACACAGCACTTTTCACAGTAAATTTGTTTAGGAAGACAAGCGCGAATGCCCTGCTTGTGTCTCTTGTCAAGCGGTACAGCTTATCGTTTCCCAACCAGAAGTCCAGGCTCAGATTACCAAAGCCAAACTTGTACTCCTCCCAAGTACGGTTAAAATCAAAGTTGTAATTCAAACGCTTCTGGATGAGCTGCAAGAAATATGAGGCGCTTTAAAAAAAAGAAATGAGTCAAAGTAGATATTGAGGTTAAATATTTTACTTCTTTTAATAAGCCCTTTTATTCCTCAGGACAATAATTCTTTTGTTGGTCGGTCTGCACTGACCTTCAAATCATTAACAGTTTTGGTTGAATTTGATACAAGAATTCGTTATTAATTACCATTAATATAAATCTAACAAGAATATAATATGAATCAGACAAGAAGGATGCTGTCAGGGGTAGCAGATTTGTGAATGTCACGGGGAATATTATTTGTTTTATTATTTTAACTAGAATAGTCCTTCATAGTTAGCTCCGTATCTTTGTTTGCTATGGCATTATCAAGTTCTCCAATTTGTATGAGAATATGTATATTTAATTGTTGCATTTTGTACTCTGTGTTACTCACTCATACTCAACCGCTTCTGATTTTGTTAGGCTTAGAAGCGTTCACTATCCTGTTTCTGTAGAATAGCTGCCTGACTGGTTTTCTTACTCGGAGCCCAATATTATTTAGAATGTGAGTGGTGATACTGAGTATGAGCAGCAATGGGATACACCTTATCTAGGGCAGAATGGAGAAACCAGCATCTATGTAACTATCACTTCATTCAAAATGGCAATTCACAGTGGCTGCGAAAGTGGGTTAGTCTACATTGAAATATGCCAAATGACATAGTGAACATATCTTATGTGACGCTACATGTGCCTCAGACCAGCCGATTAAGAGTTACGGCCCAAGTTATGAGACAAGACAAAAATTGGTAGCTAATTTTCTTCTTCATATTTCCCCAATTATCTCGACAAATAGCGAACCAATATCCATTTGGTTTACAGTAAAATATGCCAAATGACATACTGAACATATCCTATGTGAGAGTGCATGTGCCTCAGACCAGCGGATTAAAAGTTACGGCTCAATTTATGAGATGTGATAAAAATTGGTAGCCATTCTGGCCACTTCCTGCTTCCGCAGCAACCCTCCTCTCCTGTAACCTTCCCCTACTGCACTCACGGCGTCTCTCCCCCCTCAGCCCTCCAGCAGTCTCCCTTCAATCACCCTCCAGCTTCCCTTCTCCCCCCCCACCCGTCCAGGGAATATGCAGGAAGCTTTTGACCTACTACGCTCAGCCATGAAACAAATTATAGACATTAACAAATATGAAACTCTTCTCATTAGTGATTACAATGCAGATTACAATGCAAAAAAATCAACCATTAGCCAACATCATGAGACAATTTGCCACAGAACATGAACTGCAACAGATGATTAACAAAATTACTAGAAGCACACAAACCTCAAATACAACAATTGACCTGGCTTTTACAAATATAAAATATTGTACTACAGCCGGTGTCCTCAACTACAACATAAGTGATCACAAACCTATTTATATAATCAAGAAAAAAACAAGGAATAACAAACAAACCACATCACACTGGGGCCGCACATATAGAAACTGCACTTTTGAGGACCTCTCAACCACATTACGGGGATTTGCTACCAATGAAATATTATATTATCAAAATCCGAACAAGTCCTGGGACATGTTAGAAGCTATACTTAATAGAGCTGCTGACAAACTTTGCCCAATGATTGAACTGAGAATAAGAAGAAACACAGCTAAATACTTAAATGATGAATTACAAAAGCTACAATGAGATCGGGACTACTTTTGCCAAAAGGCTGAATTAACCAAAGACCCAGGGGATACATTCATAGCCAAATGCATAACTAGAAAGGCCAGGACTGAGGTTCAAAAGGCAAAATCAAGGTACTATCTTGACCAAGCCATCAAACACAACCAAAACTCCAAGAAATTTTGGTATGAACTAGATCACATAGAGCCTGATCCCAAGCCAAAAATCAGTAATCTAATAAACGACAGCACTGGTGAAACAATACCTGACATTCAACTAGTATAACCACATTTGAGCTAACCTAGCCCAAAAACTTCAGCCTAGGAAACCTATAAGGTTGTAGTTAACCAACATAGATATGATCTTATAGAAACCACAAAAGAGAATAATTGAACAGATAATTCACGACCAAATAAAAACATTTCTTGAAGACACTAACTATTTAGCCACCCAACAAAACGACTAAGGCACTTGCTTCTTTAATAGATGAATTGTTGATTAACACAGACAGAGGTGAGCTTACAATAGCTGTTTTTCTTGCTTTCAAGAAAGCTTTTGATACAATTGACCACAATTTTGATACAATCGACCACACAATCCTGCTATGTAAGATCAAAAGAGCTGGACTGGGGAAAAGAGCATGTAGGTTCATATTCAACTA